>CM057814.1:35885081-35960081 GCA_030067965.1 Latrodectus elegans | reverse complement strand
ATATATATATATATATATACATATATATATATATATATATATATATATATATATATATATATATATATATATATATATATATATATATATATATATATATATATATATATATATATATATATATATATATATATATATATATATATATATATATATATATATATATATATATATATATATATATATATATATATATATATATATATATATATATATATATATATATATATATACATATATATATATATATATATATATATATATATATATATATATATATATATATATATATATATATATATATATATATATATATATATATATATATATATATATATATATATATATATATATATATATATACATATTATTAATAATTTTATTATTTGAATACCCTAAAATCTAATTAATAATCTTGCATAAGAGAGAATAAAGGAAAATATTATTTCATGTATGTAGCAGAGTAAGAAATATTGAAATATAAACTTTGCTAAAACAGAGTAGGTGAAAATATAATTTTAAATAAATAAAAAACTTAATAATACTTGAAAATTTTATGATGGAATAGAAAAAAGTTTAAAAAAAAGCTAAATCAAAATGTTTGATTAATAAAATAAGGATACTTTTTTAAAAAATAATATTCTGTTCCTTAGTAGAAACTTAACTAGTAAATTTTAATTTCAAAATAAAATTCTGTATTCTCAATTTTCAAATGTTCTTAATTCAGATATAGTGCTTGAAAATAATATCATTTAGATGTTTAAATATAAAGACAATCACATATTTATTCAGAAGCATATAAATTTTCTTACAGACTAGCATTTATTTGCATTTTCCTAAGTGCAAATAATCATTAAGATAAATTATTTTTTAAAAATGAGTCTTTGAAAATATTTTCTTGTACTTTTTTTAATAAGCCAAAAAATTTTTTCTAAAAAATCAAATGAAATTAACAGGAATATAAAATTAGAATAATGAACGAATATTCTTTTTATGTATTGTATCCAAACACTTAATAATAAATATATATTAAAGAAAAACATGAAATTTATTTAAAAGTATAAAATATTTTTAAAACTAAGTAAATCCTTTCAATGGAAAAATTAAAAACAGGAATTGATAAACATAATATACTGCATCCTATTAATATGTAAAATTATTTAATGATAGGGTTCATCAGATTTCCACGAATCAAATTCCAGGGGGAGGGGACATTTCTTGATTATTTACACATACAAAATATTGTTGCTAGAAAATACTAACTTTTCCTTTCTAACGCTTTTGCTTTTGATTCATTATTATTAGTGAGTATTAACTATTGCTTCTTTGAAGCACCATTACAAAACATATTTAATTTTACAATTAGTGTTAATTTACCAGTCTTTTCACAGCTTAACCAGTATACTTTGTTGTACATTTATCAAGCTTATTTATGTTATCTGACAAATGATTTTTTTTATTATTTTCAATTTATTGATTTTTTTCAAGAAGTGCATTTTTGCCCCTCTTTTATCAGCTGCTATTTTTTAGCTGTTTTAATTCATCTAAATATAATTTATACTTTTGCCGGCACCAGCAACTATGCAGTAAATTAACTACTTTCTACAACTGTCAATAATTTTGTCTACTTGAGAGTAAATTATAAAGTAAAAAGTATGCATTCTATCTTCAATAGGATTAAAGGTTTCATCAATACCATCTTTAAATCATTGCAACTGACTGTAAAATTTCAACTCTTCAAAATAAATAAATAAATTAAAATAAAATATATATAAAATTATTTTAAAGTCGTGATTCCCAACTATCAAGTAGTTGTACAAACTCTGAAATGCTTTAATTAAAATTCCCTAATCCAGCCATTTTTATATTATAACAATAAAACTTTATTCTTAAACTCACTTCAAATCTCGTAATATTCATAAATTCTAACTTCAGATTTGGATGATTTGTCACAACATCAGTAAGTTCATGAATCACTTCATCTGTAGTCAATGGTTGTTTTAGATGTACTGTCTACACATAAATAGAAAAATGTAAATAAAAGATACATATAAAAATTAATATTTTATATTATATTAATTAAATATTTTATTTATTTATTTTTTTTACACTTCATATCCTTTGAAATGTATAAAACAAGTAATGTTAACTTATTCTGCTAAAAGTAAAAATAATATTCATAATATCTTATCAAAGTTTATTTCGATTTTACTGAAAGTTATCCAGAAAAAGTTAATTTAAATAGAAAAGGACACAATTTTTATTTATAATATTCCATAAAATTTCTGGGGAACACACATGAAAGATCTACATTTTCATTCTATTTTTTATTGGAAATATAATTCATTGTATAAAAAATGCTTTTATGATACAAGTATTTTCATTCAAAATAGCAACTTCTTAAAATACCATATAATTATCAAGCTGTTTACTAAAACAAATAAAGAATTCAGAGATGTGAGATTAATATTCATTTCTATTACATAATTAATTTTCTAAAGTTATGTGAAAAACAGGACTTCATACTACAATTCTGTAATATTACTATAAGAAACATTTTAGTGATTAAAAACTTTCCTGCATATTTTTTTCCCATAGAATTTTCATTATTTCCTTACAAATCATGTACCATGTTTCTTTGTTAAAATGACTTTCAAAATTTCAACTTTGAAAGTCAATTTAACAAAGAAACACAGAACAACTTACCTCTTCCTTTAAAAAGCCTTTTTTTGTGAAGTTTTAGATTTTGATGTGACAAAATTGATATTTTAATTTAAAATTGATGAAATAAATTTAATTGCATTATAATAAAAGTTAAAACATCTATGTATTGTTGTTAATAGGAAAAAAGAATTATTCAATAAATACTTTTTGTATATTTTAATACCTTTTTTTATGTTTTACATATAAATAAATTAAAACTTACTTTATTTATAAAATTTTAATTGGATAAAAAATATATTAACAATCATTTATATTGAGAATCATTCACTGAGTAGGAATTTATTTATAAAAATTAATTTAAACAAAATTCAAAATATTTATCAGAATTTAGTAGCAGAATAAAATAAATGGTAAATGCTTCTCTATTTCTTAGAATGGGAAACAAGGAAATATTAATAACATGATTTTTAAGTTAATATTTTTTAAAGTTTATCTGATGACAAAGAGTTATATAATTAAAGTGAAATATTTTCTTTAAGTATAAAAAAATCATCATTTAAAAGATTAAATGATAGTAGTCAATAAAAATCAACAGTGGAAATATTAAATAAACTCCTTTCATTACATAAAAAATGTTACACTAAATATATAAATGAGACTTACAAAAATAACTTTAATATCAGATGATGGTGTTAACTGATTTATAAATTCAGTAAAAGCAGACTGATAGGGAGAATTCTGATAAGCAGTCACTAATTCAGGATTAACATTTTTTGCAAGAGAAGAAATGTGTATCTCTTTTACAGATTTAGATCTACCAATAACTTTTGCAGCTTCAAGGACTTCTTCATCTGCTATTTTTGTAAAAGTTTCTAAAAATATAAAAGTATAATTTAATTACCTACTACATTTATCAGCAATCAAGGTATAAAATTGTGTCAAATAAAAATACCAATACAAATTGTAAGAAAATTAAGTATATAACAATATTTCTCAAAACCATACTCTATAAATTCAAAGGTAATCAAACAGTTAAATAAAAATAATGATCTTTAAAAAATCAAATATTTATATAAAGAAAATTGCAATTTACAGGTAACTCTTATACAACCCTATCAATCAACAAATTACTTACATCATTATCACATTTACAATATATATATATATAGCTAACTCCTTCAAAATAATACGTTTTCCTTTAATGACTGATTAAAAAACACAATACTTAATAAAAATAAATCAACTAATATTAACTCTAATTAATATATCTACAATAAAAATAAACAATAGCTTTCTTAAATAGAATTTAGTACCTGCAATTTTTCAATGACAATTGTATGAATGTGAGGGTAAAGTTAAATATCAGAAATTATAAGCAAGAACTTCAAATGCTCACAAATTACCATGGATCTGTAAATAATTTTTATGTACTGTTTTTGATAAAAGTATTTTTTAATATGAATAAGTAGTTCTAAAAATTAAAAATATATACACAATTTAAATGTGAACTTTTCTAATTACAAGACACAACAAGTTTAAAAACTGTTAGCAGACCTAGTTAAATCCCAATACTTTGAATTAATGGTTTTGAGTCATTGTGATTTTATTGAAGCAACAGCACACCTGCCAATCTTAGAGGGGGAAAAAATCAGTAGATTCTACTGATTTTGAAGACAAAAATTAGGAGACACTACTAGCGACATTCTTGTTTGAAACAGAATGTTAAAAACAGTAGCACTGCAAAAAGACATTTTTACTCTTTAGATTATACATTCTAAGAATGATTTATTTGAAACATATTTTAGATTAATCTTAATATATTTTAGTAAAACATTCATCTACCTCATAAAAGAACTATGAAAAATAAAAAATATACATGTAAAAAAATTAACATCAATGTTTATGTCCCAATATTTATTTCATGGGTCAACTTTTACCATACTAGGACAATTTATTAATATTAAACTCATAAAATTACATGGAAACATAAGATTTTGGCTGTTTTTAAGTTGTTCATAGAAATTGTCAAAAATCAGGAGTTTCTTGATAAAATCAGTAGAATTGGCAACTATGCAATAGGAAGACAAGTATAACGATGGCTCTCAAGCATTTTAAATATCTCAAGTTGTCAGTGTACACAAAAATTTTAAAATTCATAACAATATTCACAAACTGAAGGGCACAAATAATGGCTGTAGATTCAACAATGAATCCTATTTTAGGATGGATGAAGATTTTAGCTAAGACTAATATTATCAACAAACACTCCACAGGCAATATGTCCTGTAGTTTAAGAATCATCAGTGAATATTGATGTAAACGAAGCACATTGATGGGATGAAATAAAAAAGATCTGTAAGAAAAAACAGTTGGTGTGTCTAATTTTCTACATTGAACAGAGGAATTATTGTAATTGTTAGGTCATACAAATGCAAATAAGCAAGCAAATTGATCGAACGACTTAATATAAACATCACATAGGCTAGAACACCAGATTTGTTATTTTGTACACATGAGAAAAGATGGGATGCTTATTGGATGAGTATTAGTCTCTTAAAAGAACAGTAAGAATCATTGAACATAATGGATGATTAGAGACAAATGTGATGTTATAGTAATAATTAATGGATAGCTGTATTTATGGCAGGTTCAATGGTACATGACAACAGATTATATATAGACTATGAGTGGTTGATATGTAGAATGTGCCAGAACATATTCTCAAAGCAGTGATGAACTGCATTTCATCTGAGCAAAATAAAAGACCTAGCAGATTTGTAAACATATCAGTAGTCAATATGAGATGAAATAAAGACTTGTAAGCTTGAAGAAGAGATTTACGACCTGAATCACAAGTATTTGGATATTAAGGGATCGGTCATATTTCATCCACAAACATAAAACATGCTAAAATTAACTTTTGATTAAATCAAGGAATTTTACATCACTGACAATGGGTAGGGATGTATTTCACACACACATTATGCAGTAACTATACTAACAGCTGTTTGCACTAAAGAGTACAGAACTGTACAGAGTGTAAAATGCACCAAACAGCCCATAAAGTGGTGTGATATGTTTATTAAACTGGCTTAATGGTTCGGATTACATATCCTGCTTTTCATTTATAAGGTATAGTGATCGTGTGACATGCGCATTTTGTAGGTAATCCTTAAAACTATTACAGAATAATCTTGAAGCATTGAGTTTCGATATTCGATTTTTGGAGTTCGTGTGTTGCTTGCGAAAATTAATAAGTATGAATGAGGATATATTGATTTTACGTTTTTGCGGAGTATGTATAGAGAAAGAGTCACCAGGAAAACATTGTAGAAGATTTTTTAGAAGCAATAAGAACGATATATTCACCGAAAAGTAATGATTTGGAGAGCGATGAAGATTAGGTGAGCTATTTTGTTTTTCAGTACAATTTTATTCATATTTAGAAACTAAAGTTTTTATAAAATGAATGTTTCCATAAATAAACAAATGTTTAAGTTGTGTGTATTGCATGTTAGTGTTAGAAGGTGCAGCATACTGAAATTTCTTTACTGTGGGCGTAACTGCTCGATTTATTAAAATTTGAATTTAAACAAAAAGTGAAATTTGTTAACATTATAAATTTAGCTTTGTTGCTCAATTGACACTATGGTAGGTAGCGCTACACTGATGTTTTTTTAAGGTGAGCGTTATTGCTTGGTATATAAAAAATCCAATTTAAATAAAAACTGAAATTTCTTAACATTAGAAATTTAGCTTTATCATCGATTGTCACTGTAGTACGTAGTGGTACATTCTTTTTTTCTTAAGTGAGTGCAATTGCATGGTATATTAAAATTCAAGTTTTAAAAATTTTGTTTCTAGTTATTAGAATTTTAAAACTTCTATAGTACTTAATTATAATGAAATACTCAAAATTTTGATATTTAGAATTCGGAAAAATGCGCAATTTCAAGCTGAAGTTTGAACGTGATCGGTGTTGGTAGACGGATATCACGCATAGTGATGTAATTTAAGTTAGCAACAGAGCTGTAGAGCACTTGGTGCGAAAATTTGAAATTGTGCCAAACCTGTACAGCTCTGTAAAATTTTACCACTGTTTGTAATTATCTCTGAATTTGTCAACAAGCAATATACCATAGACAGCAGATGTAAATGATGAAGATTATTGATGTATAAACTAAAAATAGAAACACTTAAAATAGAGCCTTAGTTCAATTTCAGCTTGAAAAAAAATTGGACACATAGGTTCTGATACTAAAGACAAGGAAGTGTAAAAAAATCGCAAAAGAACACTGAAAGATATAATTCTATAAGATAAAATAATGTAACATGAAGAATCCTATACGGTCATGTTTCCTCAGTGTTGAATAAATGGAAACTAGATGATTTCCTTACATAAAACAAGACACACAGTTGCAAGTTTGTTTCCAAGCATGTTATGTTATTGAGAGTGGATCTTGCTTAATAGAAATCAATTTGATTAATAAGAATGCATTTCTTTTTTTCAAAAGCATAACAAAAAAATCATTTATTATATAGGCAACAGTCTTCATTAAGCAACTCTTCAGAGCTATTGATTGATATCATAGAGCAGTGGTTTCCAAAGTTAGTTCTATGAGTAAAATGTATGGGTTCCATATGACAAATTTTATTTGATCAAAAAAGGTACAAATGGTGCTTAATGTATTCACATTTTCCATGCAAAGTTTACAATTGACCAACAAAATTTTAAATTTTTGAGTAATATGCAGGTATATGAATGTTTAATGGCAATCAAACTTTCACTCCTACCAATAGGTAAGTGTAGTGGCATATACCAAACTTCTTTTCTGGGTTATAGCTTTGGCAAATGTCTATGTCCCTCGGTTTCTTATAACTACACCACAGTTGATCCATGCATACCACATTTTTCTTTGATTTTATCATAATCACCGAAAAGTCTGTATTGCATATTCTTAAATGACATTGATTTGGTGGAAAACAATAATAAAAGTAATGTATGAAAAATAAAAAAAACTGCTGAATATTAAAGAAAAAAAAAACTAAGCAAAAATAGAGACTTCACATACTATTTCCTGTAGAAATACATGGGCCAAAGGATACACTGGAAGATTGTTAAGAGGGCTAATTTGTTTGTAAACAAAGTTGGTTAACCATCCATTTGTGCCAATACTATTGTGCCCTTGTGTTATTAATGTTAACTGTAATTAGATCCCACACCAAGTTTCAATATCAAAAGAAATATAATATTTAAAACATAAAAATTGCCCTTATAACGGATCACTGGTTAGAAAATGGGTTGTTAAAAGTAATGCAGAAATCACCAATAGATAGACATTCTGGAACCCGCAATGCCCTCAACTTCCACTTTTGTATAGCTACAGACTCACCTTCCAATTTTAGGTAGGTAGTATCAACGATAAGATATAAATATGACACCATTTACCTGTCATTTGGATTTATTAGTATTAGGGATGAGAAGACTCTACATGTGGTTTGTTTACTTTGCAATAAAATATTGACAAGCAGCTTCATAGTACAAATAAAATTACTGAGGCATTTGGAAAAAAATTCCCGAACAGATATAAGCACAGATATTTCTTTTTTAAAAAAGGAAACTTCAAAATCATAAGGAAGAGTTTTATGATAAAAAGATAATGGAAGCGTTGTACATATAAAGTATTTAACCATATTTTTCTAGGAGGCAAGGTACATGTTATTGGTAAATCACTCATTAAACCTTGTGTTCTAGAAATCATTTAATGTTTATTGAGTAAAAGATAAAGCAAATAAGTTTTAACATACTATAATAAGTACTGACATTGAAATAAAACTTATTTATGGTTTCAGACATGTAATGCTTATATATTATAACTAGAGGAGTCCATAGATATTGTTAAATTGCCAATTTCGCTTGTTTTAGTTTAATTTGATTTTAATTAAAAAAATGAAGATTTGTTTTTATGTGAAAGTGTGAACATAAACACAAAAGAAGAGAATATATTTAATTGCAGTGATAATTTTATGAGAGTGCACGAAATTAACTGGGGGAAATGTATTGAAGTATGCAGCAATAAAGCAAAAGCAATGATCAGAAAAGAGAGTGATACTATAGCACAGATTAAAAATATTGCAAAAAACTATGCAACAATACTCTTGCATTTTCCACAGATATGCATTAGTAACAAAAAGGATTTCGGTGACATTTAAATCTGTTTTAGATGAAGCAGTGAAGATTATTAGCTTTTATTAAAAGTAAACCATTGCAATCATATATTTTCTAAGCCATGTGTGAAGATATGGGTAATCCTCAGACTACTTTACTTCTTTGTATGGAGGTTAGATGGTTACTGGATGGTAAAATGCTTGTGCAAATATTTGAATTGTGAAAGGAACTGATGGCTTATTTTATTGTTAATAAATTTGCACTATCAGACAGATTATAGAATATAGCTTAACCATCTACACACTTGCATACCTTGATGATAAATTTGGAAGAATAGATGAATTATGTTTGATGCTTCAAGGAAAACAAATCATCATATTCCCCCCCCCCCCAAAAAAAGATAAATTGGCTACTTTTTTAAAAAAACACAATATTAGATTTCAGCCATGGAGCAAAATAGCTTCAAGTATTTCCAGACACTTAGTGATTTTTTCAAAAAATATGAGGTAGATTTAGATATGGTAATCCATGATGATATAAAACACATTTGTCCAGCTTACAGCAATCACTAAGGGATTATTTTTTAAAGCTAAATAATCAAGATAATTATGGTGTATAAAATCCTTTTAAAATTATAGAAAAACCAAAGGAATTTTATTCATTGGATAATAGAAATTTGATTGAGTTGAATTTGGATACACAATTAGAAATCTAATCTAGAAGTTTCATTAACAATATTCTGGTCAGATGTATTTGATGAATATCCAAATTCAGCAAAATAGGAAATTCTAATTGCAACCACTTATTTGTGAGAGGTTTTCAAAATATGTTGCAATAAAAACCAAATATCATAACAAACTTGATGCTGCACCAGATAAGCAAGTTCAGTTATCAAATCTAATGCTAAATTTTAAGAAAATCCTGGAAGTGCATTTTTTACATTGCAGAGTTTTGTATTATTAATTACTTCTATAATGGTATTTTTTGCTTAATTCATTAAAATATGAAGTACCCAAAAGATACTTACTTCTTTTAATATACAATATTAAATTTTGAAAAGATGTTGCTTAAAAAATAATCAGTGTTCCCGATACATTGGCAAAAATTTTTGGGGGTTCCACAATCAAAATAGTTTGGGAATCACTGTCACAGAGGCTCTGAAAGATTTTTACTAGGTTTTAGTACCAGAATTACTGTGGCTTCTTTCCTAATGGAGTTTGAACTTAAATGTTGAAGCATGAGACAATTGATTCCATCAGTCCCGGATAGTTATTGGCCTGCTGCATCCTAAATTCTAAACTAATTTTATGCTAACACCCTAAATTCAAAATTGTAAAACAAGACTTGTCTATAATGAATCGACTGGTACTTGTTCTTAAAAATGAAGAACAATAAGAGTTAGGATTTGAGAGGAAAAAATTTCATCAAAGATCTTAGCAATGTCTAAAGGAAAAAGGTACAAAACAGCTCCAGTCTTTACACTAGGAATAAAAGGTTTCTTATAAGTTACATAACCTACTTTAATTTTTTCCCACAACTGTTAAATGGATGTTAAAAAAATTGTTGAATGTGACTAAGATTCCTTTTGATTTTGATGACAGTATTTATAAATTACTGCTTTTGTTTTCTTAAAAACAAAAAGATTCTTTCCATTATGGTCTCTTGCTGACAACTCTATTGTCTTCTAAATATCCTTCCCAACTCTCCTAATTTCTCATAAGTTTTAGCATTTACCATTCCACAAATGCTTGTTATATACGCATGGCATTTTAGCAATAGTTATAATTGTCTCAGTGACCATATGAACAACTTTATCAATATTCTCAATCAAAACCATTCCATCATCGACAATCAAATGCATTGAGGCTACTATGCCCTGCTTAGTTAGGACATTGTACTCATTATCGGAAGATACTGAGTTTGAATCCCAGCTTAATCAAAGATACGCTGTGTTTGCTAAAGGCGGCTGGGGCATGTTAAAGCTGGGCATGATCGCAATGTCTCCAAATGAAATCTCAGGAGGTGGCAAGCTAAGTATTAGTGGTATTTTGCTTGGTTTTCACTTTAAAATCATGAAGAAACCACTTGGCTGTTTCTGTTTAACTGACAGAGTCCAACTCAGGGCTAGGTACAGAAAAGCATGCTGGTGTAACAATAATAGGTAAAAGTTTAGAATTGGGTACCCCTTTGTTCTTTGGCGATTTTTCGATACCAAGATGTGACTAACAAGATGGTTGCTACAGAAAAGCTATATAAAGATAGAATTACCAGAAATCAGCAAGGTGAAATTATACAGCCACATTTTTATGCCAAACCAAGGGTTACCTGATTTTATAACGAGCCCCAATAACACATTCACTCTGAGATGATATTCAGAGTATAGCTATTTGCCTGTTAAGCTAGACATATTTTTCAGCTAATTGAGAGTGGAATGAATAGAAAGATAGAAAATAATTTTTGAAGGAGATATAGAATGCAAAACCTTAACCAATCTTCTTCTCAATGCTATGTATTATTAAAGAACTATTAAGAACTAATTTTGAATAATTTACAATATTTAATATGACGTTTGTACTTTTGTTTGCATAAACCAAGACCTTTTTTTTTTTAAATTTTATAAATATAATTTGAACACATAAGCAAATTTTAAAACTTTAATGCAACAAGTTTGCCACTTTTAAAATTACAACGATTTGAAATTTTACTGTTAACTAAATAAATTATTACTATTTACTATTATGATTACCAACTGTAAATATTTTTAAAATTTAATCAATTAAAAAAATTAATACTTATTCATATCGCAAAAATTAATATTTCATTAATTATGTGTTTAATTCTGTTATTATAACATTTTTATACCTTGATTGAAACATAAAAAGACACTTTAATATTATAAAATCAAATTTTTTTAAGTATTTTGAAAATGTAGACACATGCAGAAAAAATTAAATAAACTATTAATTAATAAAAGAAAACACGTAACCGAAAATCAATCGCTTGCAGGACTAGCAATATATTAACAATAAGACACTTAATATAATAAAAAAAAAAAAAAACAGATTCATACCTACTAAACCAAAAATGAATAGTAAAACAAGTCCAAAATTGTAGCCAAACCCCATTTTAATGAGGAATTAATTCAATACATTTAACAAATGTGGATTAAAAATTATCATAATAAAAGTATTCTATTAGCAAAACAATTTCCTCTAACAAACATCCATTTTTTGAAGAATCTGTCTTAAAACTATTGATTCAAACGTTTTACCGTATCATACATCGAATTTTAAGAATTGTCAATTTGCTTTTCCAATGTTTATTCTATGCATATATATAAACAAATCCTTCCCAATTCACATACAATAATACAAAATACTTTTCAACCAATGCCGGATTAAGAGGAGAAATGCCAAGATTTTTGTCGTTTTCAGTAAGAAATTTTGATTTGAAGTTGTGATCGAAAAATATTAAAATTTTACAAGAGACATATGTGTGTGTCTTATATATTTTAAACAGTTATACTTTATAAATTGAAAAGTATGAGAAACCAATGTGTTATGATAATTTATTTTTAATCTTTTTATGAGAAACTTAATAAATTTGTTCAAGATTTAATTTTATGAATTGGCAACAATTTTAATAAACAACATATCAATAGTACATAATTCTAGTTTTCGAATAATAATAATAATAGACAAATTTTACGAAAGAATATAATATATTAAACTCTATTGAAATTTTTAATAAATATATTGCTTTATTTCTCAATATATTGCTTTATTTATATTAGGCACTGGAGAATGTAATAAGTATCTCAAAAAGATCTGATAATATTGGCGGCATATTTAATTTAAAGTTATTTTCTCTTTTTTTTCACCTATAATTTTTGCATAATGTTCTTAACTAAAGATATATTGACACCATTACAACTGAAACGATTAAGTGATCATCGGTATAGTTCATGTGGTCGTACTTTGTTGGATCCCATCGTTCAACCGTTTTGGAATTGGCTTGTTCTAAAACTTCCATTGTGGTTTGCACCCAATTTGATGACGATTTTGGGTCTTTTAATAAATGTTTTGACATCTTTGATACTCATTTGTTACAGTCCAGATGCAACTAAAGAGGTAAATTGTTGTATAAATTTTTTCGCAAATAAGCTCTTATAGAAACGATTAATTAATTTCTTATTTGAAGTAAATGTTAATTTATCGTCAAGCTAATGTTGCTAAGATAATATAATATCTGATTTGTCACTCACTTTAGATTAGAATAAATTAATGCATTTTTATCTTGCTATAATTTTATTTTTTCATTTGGCACCATCTGTGAGACGTTTGCTAGCCGAAATTCTCTTTTGACTTTTGCATTTTAAGCACACTGACACTGAAAGAATTTGTTTTTTCTCGCACAATTTAAAACAGAAAAAGCGATTAGCTTCGTGATTTTAACCTAAAATCTGCTTACCACTGGAGAAATTGACCATCAATCCAGAACTAAGAATACCTTGATATTTTGAGCTACAAACATAATTAATCATAACAATTTTGACAAATGCTGAAAAATTGAATGATTATTTAAAGTAATGAATAAGAGTAATACAATACTGGAATTTAAGTATCCAAAATGTCAAGCAAATTGTAAAATGTACACACTAAAAAATTCTTAACAAAGTTTCCTTGCAAAACTTTCTAATAAAATTTGAAAATTGAACAAATGTTCTAAATCGCACCTGATAATGCAAATGCTAGGGTTGTGAAAATTGAATTTTCAACATAACTCTTATTCGTCTTCATCTGTATGACATAATACAAACCAAGTTGCTTGATAAAAAAGAAAATCCTCCAAAATATCACAAAACTCAGAATTTGGCATCCTGGATTATATGGTACCTATTCCTTTCATTATTTTGAGAAAAGTGAATTTTTTCTTCCATATTTAACTTGAAGGCATTTAATGGATTAATTTAAAAAGAATAAGATATTGTAGAAGAACTATTTGTAAGAAGGTGCATTCTTATTAGATTGTGAGAATCTAGCTAAATATTTACCATTTATTATGTTTACAATTACTGTAAAATAACATTTAGTGAGTGTAACACAGATTTATTGCCAGATTAACATAATTTTCAAAAATTGGTTTTTTATCCATTGACATTGATTTTCATTTCATTTGTGAAGTGTAAATTAATAAAGCAATGGGTTGCTAGGAAAATCATACTAGTCCTTGTTTGTATTCTTGGGAAATATGAAAAACTTATGTTTTATTTGAACTTATGTGGATGATGTTATTGCTCATAGATGTATTGCTGCTCAAATGATTTTGAATTCCAACAAAAATCACTTAAGATATTGAAGGACTTGGGAAATGAAGGGAGAATATCAAACCGTTGTTTTTTATGTCACTATATTGTGGCAGTATTATCAGTTACAAAAGTTAATGAAATAGTTTGTTTTGACAAGTTGTTATAAGATTTAAATGTTTTTTCTTAAAAGGTGATAATTAATGAATATAACCAGAGATATATTATAATGTTATTAAGAAAATTCAGTCAATATACCAAATGCATTGATGTAAAATATGATTTAGTTCAAGATCACTTAGGAAAGAAATTTGTAAAAATAAGAGGCATTGTCCAACTTAACAAATGAAAAGACATTTTAATCAAACCTGTAAAATGTGTTAAAACTGCATTCTAATTACTTTGTGTGCAAGTATTTAAACAATTTCGTATTAACTTTTCAATATTTACCCACTCAATGAAATAACATGTAGCTATTATTTCATTAATTCTGGGAATTTGTTTCCTATACAAAACAATTTTAGGAATACTCCTATACAAAACAATTTGAGATTGATATCAAATACATTTATAAAAGTATGGCACAGAATATGAGGTAGTCTGGGGATAGCTAAAAAACTAAAAAGCAACTTATAAGAGAAAGAAAAAAAAAGCAGTTTTTGAAAAAATTGATAAACTGAAAATTAAAATAAAGCATTTGGAAGATTACCTATCATAACTTGGGAAATCTGCAATAGGTATTGCTGAAGAAGCTAAAAGAACTGGTAAATTAATATTAATAGCAAAATCAAACTGATATTGCTGTGGTGCTTCAGAGAAGCAACAGTTATTTTTCAGTGTTAATAATGAAATAAAAGTGAAAGCTTTAGCGATAGAAAGATAGCTTTTTATAATAGCAATATAGTGTATATATAAGTAACTAAGAAATGTACAAATCTATTGAATGATTACAGAAATAGAAACATCTGAAATAGGAATGTGAAATTGTATAGTTTTAAATTAAACAGTAATTTAGAATTGTGCTTTTATTAGATAATTAGCGGGAAAAAAGTCACACCTTGAACACTTTATCTTATTTTGTTATTATATTTGTATTTATTTGTTTTTTGAATAAGTTTATTTATTTGAAAAGAGACTGTTATAAATATCTGAAATGCGCAGTGAATTAAAAGATAGAAATCTAGTGAAAATGTTTAAAAACTAATAAAATTACTCCTTATTTGGCTGTATGTATAGTTCAGTATTGAAAGCTTTGGAAGAAGTGATTAAATATAATTTTAGGCTCAGCTGAGTATTACTGTCTCACCTCGCTGAGTGTGAAAACTTGCCAAGGTGAGATCATAATTCTTAGTTTTACCCAAATATTGTTTAAAAATATTGTATCTGCATATTTGACTTAGAACAATTGGTAAAATAAATAAAATTATTTAACATAATTTGATATCACCTGGAAATGTCTTGATTTCACTCCTTAAAACCAATGGAATTTGGCTATTGGAAAAAAGTACGAACAGTACCAAATATTTTCCTTTCTATCTGTAAGCTTCGGGCGATACGCTACGGTCTTCCATGCAGAAGTTTTGGCCATTATCCACTGTCTGCATCTAAATAAAAGGAAGGGATATCATGGTAATGGATTCTCATTTTTAGTGACAGTCAAGCCACTTTAAAAGCACTCAATTCTTTCAAAATAAAATCTAAAATGATTTTGGCATGCAGAAATCTTCTTACAGAACTGGCAACTAGAAACAAGGTGATCCCTGTATGGGTGCCTGGACACAAAGGTAATGAAAGGGCTGATAAACTTGCTAAACAAGGATCATCTTTTGTTTCCATTGGTGCAGAACCTTTTTGTGGGATCAATTTGTAGGCGGCCAAAACCAATGTTATTATATGGGAAAAACAGAAGATGTATGAAGCTTGGCTCAACACTTCTGGTCAAACCCACGCTAAAAGTATGATCTGTGGATCCTCAGCGAGGATTGCCTCTGAAATTCTAAGAGGCTCTAGGCAGAAGATACATTTTTAATTGTAGGCTTCATAACTGGGCACTACTATTTCAGAAAACACCTCCATAAAATTGGACTTTCAACAAGACCTTATCTGCAGGAAATGTCATATGTGTGTGCAAGAGAGGAAATGGCCAATCATATCATTCACGAATGTGAGGTCTTTGCCCTCCCTAGATTAACTTTTTTAGGCATCATCCATTCTAAAAAGCTACACCTAGACCTCATTAAACAGTTATCAGACCTTATTAATAAAAATAGGTGACCCGAGCAACAGGAACTAGGAAATATTGGGTTTGGAGTTAACAGTACAAAATGCTGATAAAAGCAGAGGTGCCCAGTTACATACAAACCCAATTTTTAAGAAGTTGATTTGTCAGTAAAGACAATTTCATTCCATTTTGTCGCCCACATCCTTCTTTCATTGCACCATTGGTGGCTGAGACATCTGTGGTTCTGCATCAAGGGTAGATGAAGTAGTGTATGTCTTATGGGCAGACCACTCTGCTGTAAATGATGTTAAATGGTATGCTCAAACACTGGATGATGTGTTACAGACTGAATGTGCTGTGCAATGGTTTGTAATGTGCCTGATTGATCTGTGTCACTGCCATGTGCAGAATTTGCCTATCATCATGTGAAGTGGATGCAATCCAACACGTTTCTCTGTCCTACTCTCCTGCATCCAAAGATCACATATCCGCATTACAGTTATTTAGTTTTGTCCTACACGACTACTGATTTCCTATAAAAATAATCTTGAATCTCGGTATCTGTCAAACTCGTATATGTCATAAAAAAATGATTGCTGTTTTCTACAAGCCATAATTGATCTTTTTCTTTAAAAACCACAAGAAAAACAAAATTGCCGAACTTGAAATCATTAAAATATCCAAGCCATAAATAATGCTTTTAAGTGGTGCCACAGGCGTGCATGATGTGCATCTGTGCTGAAATTCTAATCATTTACATATATCTACTCCACTAATGCAAATTGTAAATTTCATGTTATATGCATGCTTCCTTCAGGGTATTACATTAAAGGTGGCCAGCAATGTAATTAATCCAATTAAAATAGTTCGATATTTTTTAAAATTATGATTAAATGAAGAAACTTGTTTAAATAATATGACTATGTAAATATTCTTTTATGAAATTAAGCATTTATAATAATTTGTATTACAAAACATAGATATTTCATGGAAGGGATAAAAATTTTAAAAAAATGTGAGTTGTAAATGAATGAAGATATTAAGATATTCTTTTGTAAATATTTAATTATCAGAATACTATTGTTAACAATAAAGCATTAAGGTTTACAAAGTTTTAATATTTTTTCATTCTTTTTTTTTTTTTTTTTTTAAAGACATTTTTACATGGGAGACACATTTGTTTTGCTATTTGTTAAGAATAGCAGTAACAACATCTAATGATAAGTATTCAAAATATGTAAATTCTTTTTTTAATGAAATTTTATGTACAATTAGAAAAAAATCATTCTGTTTGAAACAAATAATAGGAAAACAGATTCGGTATTCTGAACAAAAATTACAATTGTATTCTGCAAGAGGATAACCCTTAACACTTTTCTTATTAATTAAATTATCTTTTTTTTTAAGTTATGAGAAATTGAATGAATTACACACTTTTGATGAATTTTTTTTTCACTAATATGTGTTGAGGTAAAATTAAAAAAATTTTCTTCTGTTATAATTCTTGAATTAATATTATTAGAAATAGCTTGTTGGTTTGAAAAAAAAATGCCTGCAGTTGTTCAAGTTAACTTATAATTAAACAAATAAATTAACTGTCTAATATAACTATTTAAAATCAACAATTTTATTTGAAAAGTCAAGAAAGTTTTTCTATTTTTATTATAAAAATGATTAAAATAATTGAGAGTATAATAACTGTTTTATAGTTTAACCAAGTATAAACTTTAAAACAAGTAAAAATTTTTAAATGGAAGTTATTAATTGAACAATTTTTAACAATTACAAATTGAATCTCTGCCTACTACCAACTTTTTGAATCAGCTGTCTGCTTGAACTTAATTCTATGCTTAAATTTTTATAAAGAATATATATATATATATATATATATATATATATATATATATATATATATATATATATATATATATATATATATATATATATATATATATATATATATATATATATATATAAACTAAGAAATACTTAAAAACCTATTTTTATCAAAAAGTAAAATTAAAATGATATACACAGTTCTTCAACTGCAATAATTTTAACTGTAAAAACCAGAGTGTGAATAAAAATTGAAAAATGCGGCATTATTAAAACTATTTATAACTGTACCATATTTTGAAGCAGGTTTCTCACCCTATTTTTGAGTAAGTGCTTCTTAATTTAATGAAATACCCTGTGACCGCTTATCCAGTGAATTCTCAAGCTCTGATTACATACCAACCTATCAAATCTGGGGTTTGTACTTGAAGCATTGCAATGAAGCTTTTTGCCTCTTCTAATGGGCTCAAGATATTCGGTTAATGCAAAGTAATTTTTACCCATGTAAACTGGGAGTAACAGGTTAAACAAATATTTAAAATTTGAGTTTTCTTAATAATGTATGTTTTTTTTACATGTTATAAATTTAAATTTATAGTGCAGTTGTTAACATCTGCTTTGTATTATTATTATGTATATTTTGTTTTCAAGGTGTTTGTATTCTTTTAGTTAAAAAAATACTGAGTATAAATAGTAATATTCATTTTTATAGTTCTTTTGTATTTATTTTTTAATATGTAAAATTGAGATATTAAGTCTCTAGTTATCAGTTTTATAATATTTATACAGTAAATAAATATAATGTAATATGCAAAATTTTTTTAATATTTAAAATAAAAAACAATGTAAGATTGTAATATTGAAATTTTGAGTTCGTGCATTATCTTTATTTTGAAAACCAGATATTATATGAAGTGAGCATAATTTAACTACTACAGGTACTACAGCAAGATGACAGTAGTACCTGGCACAAAAATTTCAAATCTTCCAAAACTGATTTTTGCTTATAGGATTGTATTTTCATCTAGAATCTTGAGTTTCAAGCTTTTTGTTTATTTAAGGTAATGAAATATAAACTTTGCCAAATTTCATTTTAAGAATTAATTATAATAAAAATTAATTATATCCCCCCCCTAAGATGATTTATTGTAAGTACATATTCTAAAATTTCAAAATTCTGGACAAGTATGAAATTGTCATAGAAATGTCAAATTTCAAACAAGATTTACTTAATTTCTTACTTTATTAAGCAGTAAGCTTTTGTCAAAATATTTTATTTTTTCCATGGGAAAGAAAAGGAAACCAATAAAAAATATTTTTTATTATCATCTGATGATATTGATTGTTAAAATTAAGTTATATTACATATAAGATTATACTTTATTTACTTGGAATATTATATTGTGCATATATAATGATACTTTACTTTTTTTTATCTTGGAATATTATATGAAATATAATTGGAAAATTTCTGTTAGTGGTTATTATGTATATGTTATTTCTTAAAGTTGCCTATCAGTATTAATAATTTTAATAATAATTATTATTATCATTATTTAGGCTCCCTGTTGGGCATTTATTTTTTGTGCTGTTGGATTATTTGTGTACCAGACATTAGATGCATGTGATGGTAAACAAGCTAGAAGAACAGGAACTAGTTCTCCGTTAGGTGAATTATTTGATCATGGTTGTGACTCCTTATCTACAGGTACTTAAAACTTGTAAGAATATGAAATTTTTTTTCAGATTAGCTCCATTGCAATTTAGTAATTGTATATGAAATAGACTAAAAGGAAATAAGCAAAACTATAGTAACTTAAGACCTTGATTGACAAATTGAAAATGCATAGCTACTTAGCTTGATTTGACCTTGCTAGAAAATTGTATGAATTGAAAGTATTGTCAAATTAGTCTCTCTGACCTTCTTATCCAATCTTTTAAATGTGATACCTTAATAATTTATATACAAATGAACTAATTGTGTCTTAGTGGTTGGACAGTAATTTTACTAAAAGATTACTTGCAGCTACAGTTAAATATTGGAAAATAGATCTTCAGCTTTCTGTATGCAAATCAGTCAAGGTGGATTTTTTTTAAAAACAGCGAACATTAAATAGCCTTACAACAGCATTATATATATATATATATATATATATATATATATATATATATATATATATATATATATATATATATATATATATATATATATATATATATATATATATATATATATGTAAAACAGAAGAAAAAATTAACACTGTCTAATGAATATTTTTTTTTCATTAAAATGTTTACTATATTTGATTTTGCCTATGATGGCAATTGATTAATGTCAATAATGATTAATTACAGATTATTTAAAGTAAATGTGTGCATGTCATTTTCAAAATGTGTTTAGTTAGCATCAGAGATAGAAATTGATCAATCTTCTCCTGTACCCTTTCAATTTCTAAATTTTCTTTTTATTGAAATATTATTTAATAAAAATTGCTAAATAAAAGTTGGACTTAATTTTTAAAATTAAAAGCTTATAAGAATGAATTAGAAATGATGCATGATTGCAGTTTTTGTAGTTCATTTGAAAGCAAAATTTTTATATTACTAATGGAAAAATCATTACTTGTGTATTATCTTGCCAACCATTCCCTTTAAATATATATATATATATATATATATATATATATATATATATATATATATATATATATATATATATATATATATATATATATATATATATATATATATCGCTGAATGTTGCAGTTTAGTGCTGAAAATCTTCTGCTCCTTTTATGTAAGCCTGATGAATACTGTTAACAGGTCTTAAAATTTGGTAATATTTTCAAATATGAAGACAAAAGAACAGTTAAGTTATGTCTTCATTGAAACAAATAGTTAAAAGTCCATTTTTAATCATATTCTAGCTTTCATTTCATGTGGTTATAGAAAACTAATAATAGCTGTAAAACTTGTTTGAATTAAAATAAAAAAAGTATAAAAATGAGCTTACAAAATTGATTAACTGATGCAATCCTTAAATAATAGCACCTAGTTTTAAAATGCAGTAATTTAGGCAACATATTCTTTAAGCAAATGGTTGACAAAGTTGTACATAAGTACCAAAGTCCAATATGTTGCAATTATATTTTTCATTTAGCATTATTATTTTACAAATGATAGTTAGGCACAGTATGTAGACTTCTATAAAATACAATCTTTTATGATTTTAACTATTGAAAACAAATTTATAGTTTTTAAGCAATCCTTTATATTTTACAAAATAATAGTAATAATAAATGGATGATTAATTCAGAAATAGTTTGAATATTTAATATCAGTAATTAAGTATATATTTTCTTATTCATATATTCTGCATAAGCATAGTTTTGCAACTTAGCAAAATAAGCCAAATATTTTGTTAAGTAAAAGTATTTAGAAAGAATGTTAGGAATTAGAAATTATTAATTTTTTCATGGATATTACAAAATTTAATAATTTAGCTGATGTGAAGTTTTTATTATAGTTAAATCTGCTACTTACAATCATTCACAGAATTAAATAAGAAAGTTATTCAGTAATTTTTTTGTATCTAAATACTTTATTAAAATATTAAGAAATCTATATTTAAGCATATTTTTTATTATAAACACAGGATGTATTTTTGCTGCATTTTTCTTTTAATTCTATCTCTAAGCCTTATATATTTGTTTAAATTATTCTTTTAGAGTATATATATTTTATTTCTTGTTACTTTATTTTCTTATTGTTTGTTTATTTGCTAAAATGTAGTATTTTTTTCTTAGCATTAAAAAAAACAAAGTTTTGTTTAGTCTTACTTATATTTACTGGTAATGAAATATAACAGAATTGTTTTATCACTAAACAAACATTCATTGTTAATATATGTTTCAATGATATTAGAAATCATTTAAATTAAAAATATGAATAACTAACAATTGCATTTGTTCAGTATTCATTTTTATAATCTCAATTTAATTTAAATGTTTTAATTTTAACAAGTGTATGTGCATCTTTTATCTAAAAATTAGTTAAAAGGAATTTTTAAAACAAACTTAATCTCTAAAATATTTACTATTATTTGAAGCATTTAAATAATATTTAATAAAATATTAATATTTTTATTTGTATTTGCATACATTTATCTCTATCAGCTGTCAAATCTAGTTAAAAATATTATTAGTACATAAATGCCAATATGTGTCCAAAAATTATGGGTAGAGTAATATTTAACATTTCAAGACACATAAACTGAACTGTTTAATACACTATTATAAAATATAGTAGGGTTATTTATTAAGTTGCTCATAAACCCTTGTCTTAGGGTTACATATTGAGTTACAGTGCATCCTTTTAAGATTGGCTTCATCAGGAATGTAACGAAAATCATTATTTTTAACTTATAAATTAATAATATCAAACTGTTCTTTTTTCTCCCCTAAATTTCCTTGATTTTAGACACATAATATTTCAATGTGTGTTTTTTAAGATATGAAATAATATCTGATATTAGTTATTCTTCTCAATTAAACTTATTTGAGATTTATTTTAAAGAAGAAAAAGATGTTTAAAAATTTTATGTATCAAAATCAAATCATTTGAATGTATTCCAGTTTTTCAGAAATTAATCATTATATTTCCATGTCAGCTAAATTTTTTGTCACTTAATATATCATGAAAAATTAACTTATTAAACATTTGATCTTTAATTCTCAGTTTATATAATTTTGAACACAGAATATAATCTCTGGAAGCAGATTAATGTATAAAGATGGCTGTTAATTAAACATTTTTTAAAAGTATGGAAATGCAGTGTTATGAAGATATACTTTAACATAGAGTTTAAAATAAATTAAGAAATTTCTGAAAGTTATATAAGTATTTTTAAAAAAGTAATCTAAAAATATTATTTATTCCATAAATCAAGAATTATACTTGGGAAAAGGAAATAAAAGTACCAATATCTGATAGTGATACAAACAGTGTACTGTATTATTTTTGAAAGTTATGTTGAATATTCCTTGGATTGCTTTTAATATTTTCTTGTCACTAAAATTGTTGTCTGAAATAAGTGTTCTTTAATCCCTTTATGTAATTGAAGATTTGAAGTGACTAATTTCAAAATATTCTATGGAATAAAAATGCAAATGTTCTTTACTTTAAAATCTGATATTTAGATACTTTTTCAGATATTTTTAAAATAAAGTTATAAAAATAATGTTTGTGCATTCAACTGTATTTAAAAGTTTTCTTCATTGTCAACTGAGCACAGTCATTTCTTGCAGACTAATACCAAAAACTGAAAGTAGCTATTGGACTGCAAAAGTGTTTTACAATTTGATTTAAAGCTATGTTGTTTACTTATACATATTCAAATAATTATATCAATTATCATCAGCATTACTATTTATGTAATTTGTTATATTATTAGTCTTTTAATCATTTTAAAAATTGATTGTTTTTTCATAAATTTTAATTAAAATGTAAAGAAAATACTGTATGTTAATGAGAAATTAAAAAATAAGCAAATGAAATAAAAAATATTTTAAACAAAGTTTCTGTGATTAGATGCAATATTGTGTAAACATGTCATTTCTGAGTATTCATTGATTTGCTCAATTACTGATGCAAATGTTTACTTACTACACTTATTGAATTTTGTAATTGTTGCTTAGAATTTCTGTTTTTTACTTGCTCAAGTGCATGCTTAGTTAAAATTATAATAAATTTAGTATATAACAGAACATCTACATAATGTATATAAAAGTATCGTTTATATCCAAAATATGTAGGAATTGCTAAAGGACGGAAATATTTATACCTTGTTAAGATTAAGTTATTGCAGATAATTGTTTCACCTATTTAGGAATTTATTTCATGTATCTGTTTTTACTTATTTTTCTATTTTGCATCTGAGTATAAATAAAAGGAGTTTAAAGTATTAATTCATATTAAGACACATGAAATATTTTCATCTTTAACACAGATTCTCTACCAAAAATGAGTTGTGTTGTTACTGATATTAACAAGATTTTAGTGGTAGAACCTTGATTTTTAATGTCAGCTTTTCTTAAAACCCAAGAAATAAGTATTAAAATATTTAATATATCACCTGAAAATGCTGAAATAAATCAAAGACATGGTTCTCTCTTCAATTACTGGGCAGTGAAACAGAAATGAATGCAAATTTTAAGCAAACGATTGCTTATTGCATTGGTCCATGACTTTTCTCTTCTGCTGTTAATGAATCAAAAAATTTTGATTATTTAAAGAGATTCTTATGATTCTATAAAGAGAGATAGTTATTGTATGCTAATTATTTTCAGACATGCCAAAAATTATCACATTCTTATTTTTTTTCTGTCATTTTTCAATGGTTAATATTCTGTGATGTAATTTATTGTTCAATACTATTAAATATTTCCACTAAAAATTAATATTAACTTACTAAAAATATGTAATTATAAAATAATTCATTCATTCTTTCTTAGTTTTTGTTTCACTTGGAGTATGTGTTGCTATACAGTTAGGGACATTTCCATCTTGGATGTTTTTTCAGTGTTTTACTGCTATAACTCTGTTTTATATTGCCCACTGGCAGACATACGTATCTGGCACTTTGCGTTTCGGAAGGTAATTATAATTTATTCTAATTTAAGTAAACTTTTGAGTTACTTTATTGTTTGACTGACATTAAATTATTAGTAATTTTTCTAATGTTGAAAATTTTATAAGCAATTTAAAATTATATGTTCTTTCAAAATGTGTGAATGTAAACAATTTCAATTACATATCACACATTTTGCTTATAAGCTCAATGTTCAATTTACAATGCTTTCATTAAAAAAAAAATTTCAAAAACTTAAAAATTATATTATAAGAATTATCAATGAATTGTAAAACTGATATCTATTTCTATGAGATCTAATTTGCAATTGTGTCTAAAAAATTTTTAAGGTTTTTAAACTCTTTATAATTTGATCTAAAGACTCAAATTTTATTTCTCTTTCACTAACAACACTTGTTTCATTTTCATTTCTAATTTCAGCTGATTCTAACTCGTTTTGCGATCTTTGAAATTTCAGTTTTTCGATTTCAATCGCTCGCTGCTTCTCAATTTTTCTATTCTCTATTATTGTATTTCCTAACTCCTTCACAAAATCCAGTTTTGTTTTATAAATATCACTCATTTCAATAAGCTCAGTTAATAACGTAATTGTCACTTTTTCCTCGACTTTTAAATTTAATTCGATCACAATTTGCTTAAAATCAGCTTTTAAAGCACCCTTAAACATTTTTTTTTAAAATTTCTTTATCAATTATTCAATATTCAATATCAATTTCTTTTTAATTACATTTTTGACTTATCACAAACTATATTTTATTCACTAATATTTCATGTAATAATAAAAATGTTTGGTATATTAATAACTCAATTAATATAAACTCATTCTCAGATTATCAAATTAACAATAATGTTCCTCACAAATAATTAAAGAAATAGTAAAGCCCCTATATAACTCCTAAATAACTCAATAATAATAATAATAAACAGGAACACTTTTCTAATATTTAATGAAAACAAAATTGTCAAGCAAGAACAAATCAAAACTAAAGAACACAAACTCTGTCTCTCATAATAAGAAATTACTCGTAAAAATTCCTCAGAACAAATAACAATATTGTTATTACTTCGACTCCAGACACCTTAGTGAATGAAGAATTGTATTTGATTAAACCAAAAAGGCAGCTGTTCATTTTCATAATTGCCATTTGTAGCACAATGTTCGAACACTCGTTTTCAAAAGTCTACTTTTCACATTATTCTCAATTTGACACTTTAAATTTTTCCGTTGCCTTGGGCGGACCATTGACTCTTCATTAGCTCAGGTTATTTAATTTATAACACACTCTTAACTATTCTAGTTCAATTTTTCCATATAAATTTATTTACACAAATCACTAAAAACTCCATTTTTATTCCGAATAAAAACATACATATCTTTTTCACACAGCTTGGAAGATTTTTCTCTTAATGCAATTCAAATGATATGTAGAGGGCGCTTCACGCCAAACTCATTCTGTAACCAGAAAGCACAGTATGATAACACAGGACATTATTCTTTAGTCTCTTATTTACTGTACTATTATTGCTTTGAAGAAAAATACTGAAAATATGTCAACATTTTTGTGTTGAAATTTTCAAATTAATATTTTGTGTTGGTTTGAGTTTTTTCATTACAATGTCTTTATTATTGATGAACTAATATATCTTGTGCAGATTATGTATTATTTCTAAATTATATTTCTTTATTGATCAATGAGAATTATAAAAAAATATTGAATTAAGAAATTGCTATCTTTGAGTATCATGTAAATCAATATATGTATACAAATAATGATTCTCCTGTTCTGTTTTACTACTTTGATTTCTGATGATACATTCAAATATTCTGATAATACACTCAAATATTTTTACTGAGCTGTGCACACATGTTTTTTTTAAGAATTTGATTTTGTATTTCATGTTGCAGTTCTATGTTTCCTGATTTTGAAAAATATCATAGAAAACATGAAAAAAATTTATTCAGTTCAGAAAAAAATTAGAGATAATGCTACAAGAAAGAAAACTTGCTTTCAGTGTGCAATAGGAGAATGTGCTGTTATAAGAACATTGTAAAATAAATGTGTAGCTCCATGGGAAGGTGTGTTGTACTAAATCCTAAAAAGAAAGCTCTTATTTAAAGAAATCATTTGCTGCGGTGTAATTCAGCAGGCATTTAACAGGAATATATCCAGTAGCAGCAATTAATCATTGATCAGATTCAGAACCCATAAATAATCAATAACTAAAATAATGTCTTTTCCAATCAGCATACTGGCCTTGTAATATAACACAAAGTGATATATCAAAATCTTTAAAAATATTGTTTTCATAAATCTTTTTTTATTGACATTTACTAATTACATTACTTTATCCTTTTTTAAAATGTCCCTATTTCAGCACATTTTTCTATTTCATATTAAAAAGTAATCTTTATTGTAGCATTATTTCAATTTCCCCTGAATCAACACAACTTTTCATTTTTTGTGATATTTTTTCAAAATCTGAAAACATGACTACAAAATTGAATGTAAAACCCTACTCTTAAAAGGAACTACCCACCTTTAAGTTTTATGTCTAGTGAGTTCTACATCAGACCCATCTGAAGGTTTTGTGTGTATGCTAATGGCATCTGGGATATTTTCTTTCATGTAAAATTTGCTGTGGTTGCTATGTTCTCCTATCAAAATGATACTTTTTAGGGTGGCAGACAAAATTTTAAGTGTCTTGTGCTTGGTCCTTGTTTCTAAATCATGAAGACTTGCCCACTTTTGTAAAAGCGACTCCAGCTGGTTGCCTCGCTATATAAGATACTATTAATTTTGACTCTAATTGTGCTAATAATTTAAATAATCCTTGTTAACTGGACATTAGAAATAAAATGTTGTGTATTCCAAGTGATAAGTGAGGGAATGTGTGTTCCTTGACCTATTATTGCTGTAAAAACAAAACAAGGTTTTATTTCCTTCAAAATAATTGGATTAAAGGAATAATTGATGCATCATCAGAATGACATAGGATTCAAGCAGTACCCCAAAGGAAATTGTCCTTCAAGGTGTGAAATTAAGTTATGATAGACAAACTGCATAGCATTTATAAGAAAAATTTGAAATCTGCCTAAATTATATTTTTTCAATTGGAATTGCTTATGAACAAGCATACAACACTGAGGATTGTTCTGAAAATGTTTGCCAACATGAATCCTGTTGGCAAACATGGTATTTGAAAGCAAAAATTAAGACCCATGGCAAGTGAATTTTAAGAACATATTGACTTGCTGCTGTGCTATGAGTTATTCTTATAAAAAGTTGTCCTATAAAAATCTTTTTAATAATGGTAGCTGTTTTATCTACCATTATTTAAAATATTTTTTTGCTGCTGCTCTTTTTGAAAAATGCAAACTTAAAGCCTGTTCTGAAATTTTATATTTGTTTCAAGAATTGATTTTTTATGGATAAAAAAATTCTACACACCTTATTTCAAACACCGAATTCAGCTATAGCTGTTTTTACAATTCGGCTATAGCTGTTTTTACAATAAAAGTTTTTGTTTTCAAAGTGTTTTCTGCTAGTGTTGTTATGATAAAAAAGGTATTAAAAAAAAGAGAATATTTGAAATTTTATTTTTCTTTGTAAGAGTTAGAATGATTATCTGCAGACAAAACAATAAGATTACTGAATGAGATTTAAGGATAATAATGTTGTAAAAAATATGATACTATTCATCTGATTACCTAGGTTACTCAAAAGTATTTTGTTTAAAAAAGTAAATGAAAAATATTTAGTGTTTGGAACAAGTGGATTGCTTCATTTAATGGATAAATCCAATCGAACCTTAAAAAAAAAAAATAATAATAAATTAATAAGTGACTAATATTATAACTATTGGTTATGGCAGTCTTCACATTTTACGAAAAGTTTATAGCCATGAATGTTCTTCATTTCTTTTTGTCAAACAGCAAGTGCTGTTTATAGAACTTTTCATCTTGTAGAACTGTTTTTTCAGTAATCAGTGATTATATTACTTTGAAATATTACCACATCTTGAAAAAATATATATTTATCCAAAACAAAATATTTCTTAAACTTGGTACAAAAACTTTCAGTGTTGTTCAAATGTGGGAAAAAAAAGACGTTCTTTTATGTCTAAATTTTATTTTTTACTATTGTTTCTAATGAAGAGAAACTTTATTGACAATTCGTCAAAGTGATGAACATGTTACCAGTTATTGTGAAAGATTTTCATGCATTTTTGAGAAGCTAAGTACAGAAATTTTTAAGAGAATCTTACCTGTTTATTATATTTTATTTCATTATTTTTTATTTTAACTTTATATCAATGTAACAGAGAAAGGCTGTTTGAAAGATGATGTCAATTAGATATTGGATTTATTACCAAAAAATTGACCAAAGAGTTGTATCTGAACTAATCTTTAACAGAAAAAAGGTGATTTAATTTTTTAAAATTGTGAATTATTTTTAGTGTTAATGACAAAGAAGTTAATAGAAAAATATCTTATGCAGTATCCTGTTATTTAAAACATATTTTACATGGATCCTTGAATTATGTATCAACAAAACTTTGATTAAGTATACTTACTTGAAAAGACGTTTTATATGTCTTCAAGTACTCAGTAAATTAATAGAATAGAATCTTGTGAAGAAGTTTAAAACCATAAAATTACTCATTACTATCTAGTAAAATTCAGTTATGGAAAGAATTTTTATTATTTAAAGGAAATTATTTCTAATGTAAATGAAGATTCATTGAAAACTTTTGAAATAATCATTATATATATGTATATATATAAATTTAATTTTAATATAAATTAAAAATAATCTTATTAGTTTTTTTAAAATACATATTTGTATTATTTAAAAATATTGAAAATGTAATGTTGTGCATAATAATTTGCATAATTTTCTAAAAATCATAGGTAAAATTAGAATATTTATTTGACAGGTAAATATCTATTTGAATTTTGATTTTATAAAATTTAATTCATCTTCTAGAAAACTCCTCTAAGCTTCTATGATTTGATTATTTAAAATTTGTACAAAACATTTTTTTTTGGTAATTATAAAACTATTAAAATAATATTACCATTTTATCTATGTTTCAATGTTAAATGTGTTACATAAATATTTTTTAGGTTTGATGTCACTGAAGCTCAGTATTCAGTTATGATTATACACATAATATCAGCAATATTCGGGCCTTCAGTTTGGTCAACTCGAGTAAGTATTTTAGTTTTCATATTGCCAATAAATTAGCATTTAAAATTAAAATACTTGTTATTTGAATAAAATTTATTTTGTCTTTTATCATCATGGATCTTATATAATCATAAGAGTTATAATGTTTGTATAATGAACGCGTTTGACATTGTCATGATTTCTGTTTCTATGATTGATAAATTTTATTTTCTAAATAATAAGAAACCCTACTATCATTTAAAGTTATGTTTATGAAAAGGAAAATCTTCAGTATTCTCTAAGAAATATTTTCTTTAATTACTATAAACTTCTGATTAAATGTACAATACATTATTAATTTATATTGCTTTTGTGTTTATATATATATATATTTACTTAATATTTTTCCAGCAATTTTTCATTTTAATTATCTTTTACAAAATTATAAGTGTGTTTAAATTTTTTTTTTTTATTATGAGAATAATAAAAAAAAATGTTATATATGGATCCTCCATTTTTTCTCAATAACTTCAGGTATTTGATTTTTCATTAAATTAATCAGGTTTGCCGACAAAATTTTGAAAATTTCATCCTATTCATTCGTACTAAATGTGTTCTCTTTTCTTTTAAAATATTATTAACAGTTGATTGCATATACTTTACAAATCAAATGATCTTAAGCTTTCTGTGGAATTCAGATCTGGATTATGAATTGGATAATTTAATACTTTGATTTTATCTTTCTGAAACAAATTTTAAATTGATTTAGACACATAACATAGTGCATTGTTTTTATAAAATTTCTGGTTTGACTCTTCTAAAAATGCATAAAAAATTTAATCAAAGTACTACAAACAGGTAAACCATTATAATGTTAAAGCAGTTGTTGGTGATACCTGTACTCATATTTTTGCAGCATTATAAAGAAATTTATGTTTTCTTTTCATAACTTGCTGCAGGTCACATTTTCTATCATCTGGAGAAGCTCTTTATAACAAATTCATTACCAATCTGCGTACTGAAAAAAAATTTGAAATTCTGCTCACAAATCACATCAGTAGTAAATATTACTATCTTGGCTTTTTATAATTTTTTTGTTAAATAATAAATTTTTAAAAAATAAATTTTTTTGTTAAAAAGATTTTTTTTCTTTCATCTCAAGTAATGACTTTAACCACTCACTTCGATTTTTTCTTCTTTATCATGTTTAAAAATTTTATATTTTCTTTTTAATTTTCAAAGAGCAAAATACTTTCAAATTTGATCATATAATACACCAGACTGTTGTATATGAGATAGATTTTTTTGTCAATTATGTTTTTTATGAGTTGCTATTCAATGGAAAATTATTGATTAAATCAGCTTATCATATTTCTCCATAGACTAGCCATGATGATCTTAACCAGAATCTTGCATAGGCATTTGTAAAATCTGTACCGTATTTTCCTGTATATAATCTTCAGTGGTGTTTTATGTGTGAGACTTTTTTTCCAAGTAAAAGAAAGAAAAAAATATTGAATAATCCATGGCAGTTTTTTTGCAAATAAAAAAGTTGTAAAAATATACTGTTGAAAATATTTGTGTATATAAAATAAAAAAATACACAGCGTGGTTTAAAATATATTAAAGTTTACAGAAAAAACATTTATTATGAAAAAAATCTGTTTGAATCCAATTCATCACAAAGAGCAATAAACTGAGGTGAAAGCATGGGATCAATCAAGAATGATAATTCTTTGAAGCTAATAAAATCAATTCTTATTTTTTAATAACAAAGTTATAATTATAAATGTATTTTTAAAAATAAAATTTGTTTTGTTAATAATTAAATGAAAGAAATGAATCTTTTCGAATTACTCATTGGATACATTTTTCTTTTTATTTGTGCATGTTTTTTTTTTTTTTTTTTTATTATTTTACTTTGACATGTTTTTGCCATTTTTTTATTCATCCCTTTCATAGATTTTAAACCAAAATCTGTGTAGGTTTAAAATCTGTGTAATTTAAAAGTTTTTGTTTTCATTTAATGATATACAAACTTGAATATTTTCAAAGCAAAACTGCTGGTTATTTCATGTTCTTATGTTCCAACATAAGCAGAAAAGCATAATGTGTATTACAGTATGAAGTCAAATATTGTAGTATTTTATTTCTGAGATTTGTGGACTTAAAATGAGTGATGAAAAATTACTAGAAGCTTTTACTATACTAGAAAATTATTATACTTCAATAAATATTTATATACATAACAGTATCTTCACAATGTATTTATAGTGAGTATTTACAAACATGAAAATTTAATACCAAGCAAACCATGTACCCAGCAAAGCTATTTGGACCTCTCATCTAGCGAGAACAAATTCTCGTCAAAATTGATGTTCAGCAAATACCTGTCTTCAGCCACAAGCTTAAATATACAGTTTCAGCACTGTTCACTTCTGATAATTAGCCAATTCCAACAGATGGCAGATAAATATTTCTGAAAAAAAAACCAATGAGAGGTTAAAATCTTGGATTTTATGAAAAAAAAAATCCAAACTTTTTCCTCTGTCACTGGAAACAGGGTAAACATAAATTCAAGTTTTATTTCTTACATAGCAATCTTTAAATAATTTCAGTATAACTTCTGAAATTATTTCTGCTTTTGGAGATTGCTGAACAAGTAGAGGTGACCATATAAGAAAGATTTTTTTTTTTTTAAAATTAAATGTGTAAAAAAGAAGTATAGAAGTTTAATTATTAGTTACCCTTCTTTCTTTTAGTTTACAGCAAATATTTGCTAAAGAAATGGGTCTGTAATTTTAAGGACTATCATTTGGCTTTTCAGGTTTCGGAAGAGATTATTATAACTTTTTTCCTCTCTAAGGAAACATACTATTTTCATGTAATATTATAAAGTGAGAAGAGTTTGTTTGGCATTTTTATTCAGCTTACTAAAATATTAATTGGAGAAATCATGAAGTTCAGCACTGTTACCCATTTTTGTGTTATGCATATTTGTGTGGCAATTGTCTTCTAAATATCTAATGATTATTTACTTATTAAAGATACTGAGGTAAATGTAATCAAAACAATTGTCTCTGGCTGGTAACTTGATTTTCAATGGATCCCCAGTTATTGCTGGTGCTTGGAAAACATTACTCTTTTATTTTTTAAATAAAAAAAATTGATCTTTTATTTAAAAGGGGCTGTAAGTTACACTAACCACTTTTTCCTCTATCCACCCATTAGTTTAGTTCTGAGGTTAAGAAGAAAATGAGAAAACTCTTAAAGCAAAAGTACTAACTCCTTTCAACTTACAAAAAATTTAATCTTGTATTTTCACCAATCCCATTTGATATGCCTTGTGTAATTTTTTTTTTTTTATCAAACTTTCAATGGAACATGACTTTCTGTATAAATATTTGCACTGTTTTAGTGTAGTTACTGTTTTAGTGTAGTTATAAAGTATTTTCTATACATTTAAACCTGACTATAATGTTAAAAGGGCAATTAAAAAGGAATGATAATAGGATACAGATAATAGTGTAACTAATGTTTAGAAATACAGTTTTGTAGATGTATCTCAAAAGTATATTTACTGAACATGCAGCATTTATTATAAATGATTGTGAATTACTGACGTATAATTTCAACTCTGACTTTTGCCAAATTAAAAGTACTGCACAGATCTTGGATAATACAATTTAAGAATATTTCAATCTGATTGCCAGCACACAAAAATAAAGAGCTAGTTATTTTCTTATGAATTTATTGTATAAAATATTGATTGGTATATTTCATTTGTTCACAGAAAATAGAATTTGTAGTTTATTATCTTTAAATAGAATAATGATGGAAAGTTTATCCAATTTCTTCCACTCTAAATATTTATAAATTAAAAATCTAAATGGTGTACAGTTGATATATTTTTCATATTTTGAATTGCATAAAAAAGTAATACAGATTAAGTGGTTTCATGAACAGCATTCCTGGAGTGTGACACCATGTTTGTACTCAACATTTTTGGCAGATCCACCAGTAATTAATGTACCAAATTTCGCATGTGCATTGGCTATGCTCTCATCTAACTTCACCTAGGATTTTAAAACTAATTAAATGTTATTGTTGCAGTTTCATTCTGCTAATATCATTGTTGTTAGTGTTGGGACATGTTTATCAAAAGAATTATTGCTTTCAACTTTTATTTTTGATTTAGAATTATTATTTCAAAAAGATAGTTAAGGAATTTTAAATTTAATTCTTCAATTATTAGGTAATATACAATTTTTCTTTTTTGGAATAGGTGATGTTTATACCATAATTATATTTTAATTAAATTTTTATAATATTGTCTGCTGAAAATAAATGAGAAATTTAAATTCCACTGAAAACATTTGATTAAACAATACCATTTTTGTAAAAGTTTATGATTGTAATTTAATAATTTTTTTAAAATTCTTATTAATATATACAATTAAAGTTACATATTTGTTTTTTAATTAAAATTTGATGTAAATTCAGTTATTTAATTTAGATTTTTTCTTAATCTGATATAAATTATTGTATTCCCAAATAATTTTTGAAACAGGTATGAATCTCTCTGTGTGTGTGTGTGTGCGCACGCTGCAAAATTCTTTATGGATATTTTGTTTCCCACTATTTGTCAGTTAAAATCTATGAAATTTAATTAAGAATTATTTTATTGATAAAAAAGTATATTAATATGAGAATTTTAAATAAAGTAAAAGGAAGTTTTATTGGACTTATTTATATTCTTTTTCCAAAAATTTTATATTTATATATGTGCTTTCATTTTTTAGTTTTGATTTTAAGTAATATAATTATTTCTAGATTCCTTCATTATATATAGAAGCAAAACTGATTCCGGTTTTTGTTGGCATAATATTAGCTTCTTTTGCATTTTATTCTAACTTTATGAGGATATTTACTGGTGGAACTGGAAAAAATGGATCTTCTGTTGCAGTAAGCTAATTTTACTAATAAAAATACTAATTTATTTATATAGTTTCTTTCTAGTATTTAAAGTTATATTTAATAATTATTTTTTAATAATATTAATACATTTAATTAAAATGTATGTTCAGTTAAAAATTTAGAGAAAAAGTTTAATGATAATTTAAAAGAAATGTAGAGAAAGTATTTCTTAGAAATTTAAGCTAATGATAAAAAAAATTATAAAACTGTAAAGAAAAAATTATAAAATTAAATGTAATTCAATATAATTGAAAATATATAATTTAGATATAATTCTTTTTTTATACATTGTAAGTTTTTTCTAAATCTATTAGATTTTTTCTTACTTGAAATAATCATTTATTAGTACTGCATTTGTTGTATTGTACTACAGAGTCTAAATTCTGTAATTTGCAAATTTGACTTATACTGTTTCGTCAAGCACTTGCAGCTTTTTCAATTGTAAATTAATTAAAAAAAAATTTAAATGCTTGGGGTTCATTTCAATGTTATGAAAAATACATAATATTCTTTGCTTTTTTAAGTTTTAATTTCAATTTAATTTACTAAATTTAATGGTTATATTTTACCAATATTTAATGTATTCTATTTTAAATGTAATATATTTAGAAAAAAGAAAGAAAGAAAACTTGAATTTTTTAATAAGAATTTTATTATTTTTCATTTGATCAGGTGTGAAAACTAGAAATTACTTTATAACTGAAATATAATTAAATTGAGAGATCAAAATGTGGGAATTACAGTTTATTTACATAGTATTTTTTCTTATTATTTTGGGTTATCTTCTAAGTAACTTCAAATTTACTTCAATGCTTTTAATAGTAATTCTTTTACATAGTTTAATTTTATATCATAATCTCAAGTTTCTAAAAAGCTTGGTTTTTATTGAATTTTTGAGAAAATATTATTTAAAGTGTGTTATACCTTAAAGTTCATAAGAAATTTGATAGTTATAAAAATTTTAATTATATTTTAAAGAATTGTTAATCATGGGTCTATAAACTAATTGTTTTTATGAAAATGAGAAAAATGTGCTGGAAAACTTATTTTAAGGGATTTCACAGCATTATATAAGTGTAACAGCAATATAAAAAAAGATCAGTATTAGAATTATTTATTTATTTAGCTCTTTTTTCTCTTAAGTAAGAAATTGCCATAAATTATTTATACATTTATATATTCATCATGATTATAATCAATCTTACTTTTTACTAAAATAACCGTGTGGCCTCTCCCCCCTCCATTTTTTTATTATCTATATTAAGTTTTATTTTACAGATACTGAAAGTTTATTTTCAGTTTGTTCATAAAATTTAAATATTTAGTGCTCATTATTTATGATTATAGAAGTTTTTATAGCCCTGAGAAATGTTTAATTTTTTTAAGGGTACAAGCATTCTTTCACCATTAGCACCACTAGCTCTTGTAATAGTTCCAGCTTTTATTATTTATCAGAAATCTACAACAAATGTATATGAGAATCATCCCTGTTTATATATTTTGGCATTTGGCTTGGTTGCTTCAAAAGTTACAAATAAACTTGTGGTGAGTATTTTAAAATGGGATCATTTCTATTTTACAATTTTAAATATTTTTATTATTAAATTATTGAATTTTATAATACAGTTATTAAATCAGCTGAAGCTTATTTTTAAGTATTATTTGTAAATGATATTGTTTGTAAATAATCTAATCAACTAATTTAAGTATTAATTACTTCACTGTGCAGGAATAAGTTTCTGATTTATTTTTATCCGAGCATTTATTTAACTTAAATTTCTTTACTTTTAACAAAAATATTCTTCTACTTGGGTTTTCATAAACATTTATCACATCTATAAAATAAATTAATGCAAGTGATGGAAAAAAAATCATTAAATATCTAATAAATTTTTTACTTTACTAAATTGTATTTTCCAAATAATTTTTAATTTAATTAAATTAATGTTTATATTCAAAATAATTTGAATTCATTTTGTAATGATTGATGAAATTACGAAAAGTAATGAATATATTTATAATTCAATGAAACACAATACATTAAAGAACTTTTTAGGATTAATAAATATATTTGAATTTTTTCTGTGAATTTTTTATTCTATGTGCTTAAATTTTAAAACTGATTCAAAAAGTTCTTTTGTAAGTTTTAATATGTAAAATGTCACTTCTATTAAGAAATTAATCACAATTTTTTTTTCTATTGAATTATTATATAGAATCTGATAACAGCTAATCTGCTTTAAACTATAAATAAAAACATTTTTTCTTTATCATAGCTTAAGAAATAAGATTTATTATTTGGCGAAAATAATTCCTAAATTAAAGATTAGCTTCTATACTAATGTTGTGCTATACCAGGTGTAATCAAATGTAATGAGATAATTGTTTTAAAAAACGCAATAAATTTGCAAAAACTGTTAATATTTCTTTCTTTGAAATAATAATCATCACTAACTACACATTTTCCCCATCTTTCGGGCTATTTATGAATACCATGTGAAAAAAATTTGGTCTTTTGAGGCCAACCAGTGATCAAGCCAAAATTTGGCGTTTTCATAATAAGTGAAACGCTGGTCAGCTAATGCATGTTTTAATGATGCTAATAAGTGGTAATTGGAAGGGGCTAAGTCTGGCGAATCTGTTGCATGTGTTAATGCCTCCCAGCCGAGTGCTTTAACTCTGTTCTTGGTTGGTTTAGCACGGTGGCTAGGTACATTATAATGAAAGAAAATCACTTTGTGTTGCTGTTTCTTGTATTGCTCGTTTTTTGGACTATAGCATCGTTCAAATCAAGTAATTGATTTGTGTGGCAATCAGTATTAAGAATTCTGAAGGGTTTGATAAGCTCATAATAGAGTAACCCTTCCTTATCCCATAAAAAACACAGCATCGTCTGTCCTTGCAGTCGATTTGGATGGCTCTCTAGGGTCAACATGTGATTGGTTATCTTGGGATTCTCAAAATAAATCCACTTTACATCGCCAGTCACAATACAATGGAGGTATGACTTATGTTTGTAGCAGGCAAGTAACATTTCACATATTTTTCAATTTTCTTGCTGACAGTCTGTTAGCTTGTGTGGTACCCTTCTACCAACCTTTATTATCTTGCCCATTGCTTTGAGGTGACTGGAAACAGTACTCTGGTCAACATTCAATGTTTCTACATGATGTTCTTGTATTTGGCCATCTTCTTCATCGAGTAATGCTTGCAATTTAGCATCGTCAAATTTGTTTGCTGGTCTGCCACGCTCCTCATTTCTCACATAAAAATCACCATTTTGAAACTTTTGAAAACAACTGTAGCACTACGCACAGCTCATAGCTTTGCCACCATATGCCTCTACAAGCATTTCATGTGATTCAGTAGTATTTTTCTTCAAATGGTAACAAAAAATTAATGCTGTTTGCTAATTGTGGTCAGAAGGCATAAAATTTGACATTTTCAACTCAGTGAAAAAAAAATTCACACTGAAACTTGTCCAAATGTAAACTAAATGTGAGAATCAAAGGTCAAGCTATAAAAAAATCATGTGTCAAATTTTGTAATGTTTGCATATATACTTGGCAACATCTGTTAGAAATTGTCTCATTTGATTTGCATACACCTGATATATATATGCATACCTTATATCTTTGTATGATTGATTTTTTTCATTTGATCCAATTTAAAACCTTTGTTGTATTTTTCAATATAAAGAAATATATAATTTATTTTTAAATATTGTTGTCATTATGAGTCAAGTTGTATTCTTACGAATAATGAAATATATAGTTGAATTTTTTTTATGGGAAAAAAGTATGTAAAATATTCATTAAGATATTTGATATTTGATGCTTGTTATGTATTGAATAAGTTATAACAAATTAAATTAATGTTTATTACCAAATTATCAATACTATATAAAATGAAATGATTTCAGAGGTAATAAAGATAATAAGAGGTTATAAATAATATATTTAAATACCTTGACAGAATTTTATAAGTTAGTATTAACATATAATTTAAGTGAATATAATTCTCTATTGCTAATGTGTTCATCTTTCCAAATTCATTTTGTGTGGATAATTTTTTTTCTCTCATTTTGAAGAAATGTGAAATTTGGTGTTTAGTGCTTTATTTGATATAGCACTGAATGAGAGTTTCATTTTAAAATAATATATCTTTAAAATAAGAAAATAAAATTATATTACAAAGATTAATTTTGTCTTAAGAAAAAAGCTCTAACTTTATTTATTGAAATATTGGAAATTTAAATAACAATATCTGTCACTCATCTAATAATCACTATGTTAAATTGATAAATGAATAGTTAACACTCTGACATTCATTGCAATATCTCCATATTTTGATATACGCATTGGCGTTGATGTGATTGTAAATCTACTATAAATCTCAACCATATCAGACCTCATGTAATGTAATGCGAGAGACAAATTAATATTCATAAATGTCTCATTTTATTCAAATATTTGACAAGGATGTTTTCTTTTTACAATTCTTAGCTCTAATGTTCATTTCTTTTAAATATTCCTAAATGCTTTTTACGTATTTTACCTAGTTTTCTTGCGTAGATTTTTCACTTAACTTGCACTTTTATTTACTTGGATAAAAATTGGAAGCATTTCTCTGTCAACATTAAGCCAAGCATTTGCTAAATAGTTTGCTTAAATGCAATTAAACTAACTATTACTATTTCTAACCATTTAGCGTAAGCTAAAAGCACTTTTGCCTTCAGTTCAACAGTTTGTGGTTTCAAATCCCACTTTGGGCATAGATGTTTGTAGTGATTCAGAATCCAGTTTAAGTTGTGGTTCCCGGTTTTAATTAGTCATTGTGTGTAAAGAAGTTACCATTGGGTAACCAACAAAATAAAATCAACCTGTCTACATTAATGAGTGTTGATTGAATGTTAAATTGTATATTTTATAGAAGATTCTCTTTTAAAAATTGTAAAAAGAAAATTCTTAAATTTAGTTTTTGAGTATTGGAATGAAGAACTACTTTACGATTTTATTGTTTGTGATATTTTCATCATTTCTATTATGATGAAATCCTTCAAAAACTATTAAAGTAAAGCTGATTATGTAATTTTATGAACTTTAATGTTGCTCTCTTTTAATAGATGGTTATATAATTACATTTACTCAATATTTGGCAGCATTTCGTTACTTTTTTAACGATCTCCTGACTTAATAGAATTTACTTAACTGATATTAATAGCTTTAACATCAGACAATTTTATACTAAAATGACCTGAAAACATTGAATTATTTTCATTAAATTAAGAGACTTTAATAAATCCAGTCAGTAAACTGATATTTAATTTATTGAATTTAATCTTATCATATTAAGCTATTTTTTACTTCTAATTCTCAAACTGTTTTAATAATTGTGGTATGAAATTATTTAAATTTAGCTTAAGAACAAAATTTATTATCAAATAATTATATTTTTAATATAATCATGTTTATTGTTTGTTTATAAACAAAAACCATGTTTATTGCTTATATAAAAAAAAAAGAAACTTGATAATAAAATGTCTAAAAATTAAGAAAACCAGTTATTTTCCACAATTCAATTGCATAAGAAGAATCATTGTTTAAAATAAATGCAGCTAATTTCCTTTTTCTTTTATCATTTTAAGGAATATAAATATTATGAATATTTATGCGCCATTTACTTTTTGTTTTACGTTACAGGTTGCACACATGGCTAAAAGCGAAATTGATCATTTAGATTCAATTTTAGTTGGACCTGGAATGCTTTTTCTGAATCAGTATTTTAACACATATATTAATGAATATATAATACTTTGGCTATGTTTGGTGAGTGGTTTCATTAAAATATTGATGTTTTTTATTGAAATTTTGAAAATATAATTATTATATTTGTTCATGAAACATTTTTTGAAAGTTCATATATTTATTAAAATTATGTTAATCGTTTCAAATATTCAAAAAATTTTTAAATTATTATTTAAATATATCTGAAAGCTTTTAGCATATATAATTAGTATGCATTTTGTAATTTTTAATTGTAAAATTAATTAAAAGAATATTTTTAGAAAAAATCAAAGAAATAATCATTAGTTGTGTGTTTATATAATAATATAATTTTAAATGTGTTTATTTGATAGACATTTTTGTTGATTAAAAATTTGTTTATTTTATTTTATCCATTAAATTAATTCATATTTGGCAAGAAAATCAATTAAGCTTTGATACGTCAAATTTAGTATTTTATTTTAAAAAGTAACATTTCTAGCACTGATTAGGCACCTGAATAATTAGAATTCTGCCTTTAAACATGGCTCCAATTTCCATTCTGAGTGTAGTTGTTTTCAGAGGTTGTATATCCATTTTATGATGTAGATCCTGATCAAATTAATGCTCATTTGAAAAAAATGACAGGGCTACCAACAAACCAAATTTGTTACATCCTAAAAAATAGTTTCATTTATTTAGATTCGTGTTTTCTCAGGATATATATTGACTTTATAGATATGTTTGTGTTTCCTTGTACTTATTTATAAACCACAAATACTTGGATACCCATGTATGAACAAATTTTAATTCTTTAAGAATTAAATCATTTATTTTAAATTTATAAAAAAATAAGTCATGTATACTTTTCCCTCTAGTGTTTTTATTGATTGGCTCTAGTCCCGATTTACAATTCGAATTTTTTTGTATTTATATGAGAAACATTTGCATTTTAACCATTTTTCACCCTTGCAAGTTTTTAGTTGATTTCCACATTTCATTTTGACAGTCCATTTTATAATTAATGTGTGATAGAATGTAAGTGAATTAAATTCTTTCAATTTTGTTATTTTGTCTTTTAATGTGCCAAAGACATTCTGTTTGCTGGATGTTAAGTGAATTGTAATAATTAGAATTTATGTTTTAAAAACTTCTATGTGATTTCTAGATTTTAAAACTTATTAACATCATCAACTTAAAACTTTTCTATTCAATCATTGTGAATGCTGTTCTAAAGCTTATTTGCTGTATTAATCGTGTATGTTAAGTGGCCTGTGCTTTGGCTCAACATTTCATTCATTTAATTTGCAGGCTTTTTTTCAGGCTTTGATATATGTTGCAGTTTAATTTCCATTTTGAACCGTAAACCCTAGTCTAAATGTCCCCAATGTGCCAAAAAAATAATTGTTAAACAATAAACAAACATTATCTATCTTTCTAAGGTTGTCATGCATTATTGAAAGTTAACATTTCTTCATGAAAATTATTGAAAACATGTATATTAGTGCAATAATTCTTCTTACGGCAATATTTGCTACTTATAATAAACTGTAAATCTTACTAATAAATTTAATACATAATTCAGTAAAATAACACAATTTCATGTTGAATGCAGATAAACATATTTTTACCATAATTATAAAATTACTTTATAACAATAATTAAAGAATTTATGATAGTAATAATGTTGTTTTTTTCAATTTGTATTTTAATTATTAATATTTTAAGGAAAATTACCTTTGTAACAGTTTATTTAGATACTCTTATCTTTTTCAAAAGTATGGAGTCTTTCTTTTCTTAATTAATTCATGAAAATTTCTGTAAAGCAAGCTTCTGATAAAGGTTGTAATGATGAGTCAATAAGAAAAAAACAATTGTATAGATCCAAGATCATTAGCTTCATTAGGAAACGTGAATAGAGTGCAAAAATTAAGGACAAATTTAATCTGCACTATCATTAAACTTACAATGTTTTTATACAGGACATATTTAAAATAATGCTTTAAAATTTTCATAACTAATTTACAAAATCCACCAAAACTCCTTGTGTGTAACTAAAAATTATGCAGTTATCAGATCACATCGCTTCATGAATACAATTATTTTCTTTCCCTGTTCCCCTGAATCTGTGAAGACTATAACTTCAAATAGATTACAATAATCAAGTCCAGCACTTAAGTTAAAAATTTGGTACTGTGGAACATCTTTATTCCCCTCATGGGATTTACCTTCTGTATGTAAACAGGGGTGTCACAATCCAGAGGTACCTCAGTGTTTTGTCCTATTCTTTCTCGTCTCCCCTCTACTCATCTGCTTTCTTTTCCATTTCTCCCTTGTTGTGGTTGCTTCACAAGAGGTTGAGGGCTCGGCTTGAGTTGCTATCACCGCTCTGCTGCAATCAGCTCTTCTTTTGGGACTAAATCACCGATGTGTTTGCTGTGCATTGAGACCCATACCCCTGGAAAGGAGGGTCCTGGTAATTGAGACTTTTAGAGACCAACACATTACTTTGGCCTCAGCTTCAGGTAAACAGGTTGTGTATTGTGGTCTTCAGCACATCAACTGACTTTATGGATCAAGCGATTAGTACACCTGTGTGACTTGTTAAGAGTGGAGACTACTCCAGAGATGTACTGTGAGTATATAGAGGCTGTGGCTGACTAGCATTGGTGCAGTTGCTCTGTATCCCATTGTTGGGCTTTGTGGTGGGTGGTACCGTTTAGTCCCTTAATTTTTATTACGTTTTTCATGAATAAAGCTACTGTCTCTTCACTCACTCGGGAGCAACAAATGCCAATGTGAGAAGCAAAATTCTTTATAATCAAAAGAACTGGAGGATCATTTGAATATGTATCTCCCTTTCTTATTGAAAAGGTCTTAGCATTTTATCTGGGTGAGGTAAAGTCTGTGAAGAAATTACGATAAGATTATTTGCTAGTTGAAACTATATCTGAAAATCTGGCTATGCTCATGCAGATTATAAAATAAGTTGCTGACATATCTGTCATACTAAAGCCTCATGGGAAATTAAATTTGGTGCAGAGAGTAATTTCTGCAGAGGATTTGTATCATGCATCAACAGATGAAATTCTTGACAACTTAAAGAGCCAAAAGTCTGCACTGTAAAAAGAATAACAATCAGAAGGGATGATATATTCTTGAATACAAAACATTGTATTTTGACTTTTGCAACACCATACTTGCCACAATACATTAAAGTGGATTACATGTGATGTTCAGTATGGTTATATATACCAAATCCTCTTTGATGTTTCCAGTTCCAGCATTATGGGCACTCTAGCTTTCAGAGGAAAACTCACTTGTGCCCATTGTTCTTACGTTTCCCATGATAGTACTACCTACGAAGCCAAAGAAGTATGTGTCAACTGTAATGGTGACCACGCCTATTATTCTAGATCTTTTCTCGTTTGGCCACTGGAAAAGGAAATTGTCACCATCAAAATTAAGAATAAAGTTTCTTACTTAGAAGTGCATCACATAGTTAGTTCCTGCACACCTACTTCTGTTATTAGTTATGTAGCTATAACAAAGTTACCCAATCCTACTGCACCCAAACAGAAACAAATTCTATTTCTTCAGTTAGCTTGCTCCAAAAGTAAAAAAACATTAGAAGTAACCACAACAGTAATTGTTACAACTTTAGCAAAATAAAAAGCTTTAAAGGCTTGAAAATTAAAAATGGCCTTTGAAGGCCCTCAAAAGTCTTCTGTAACATCAAAATAAAAAAAATCTTTAGTTTTTGGGTGCAGACACTGTCAAACTGCATCTTTCAGATGATAATTTCATTACTGAAAATTTATCTGAATTGATTTGAGCAACAGTGACAAAGGTTAGAATATATTCTATTAATGACTTTCTTTGTTTCATGGAATTGTTGTGGTTTTCAGCTTTGAATTGATATCAGATTCATTATCTTAGCCTATAACCCTGCATGTGTGGCTCTCCAGTAAACATTCCTGAAGTCCACTATAATCACCAAAATGTGAAATGTGTGGGTTTCAATGCTTCAAAAAAGATAATGTTGGTGATGGTTCTGTATTTTGAGGAGTTTGTATATACACATCTAACAGTTACCCCAGCATAGTACTTCAGTTTAGAACTACACTGCAAGCTGTGAGACTTCACACCGTATGTCTGATCACAGTTTGTAGTTTGTACTTACCACCAAGTGATGTCATCCAAGCAGATGAATTCAACGACTTGGTTGATCAACTTCCAGTCTCTTTTTCTATTGCCCTGTGATTTTAATGGCTGTAGTACTCTGTGAGGTAGTGAAGGTATGAATTCTCATTCAATTTATATCTGACAATTGCCTCTGTCTGCCGAATACTGATGAGAAGATTTATTTCCATGAACCCACAAGGACATTTCACTGCATCAATTTAGCTATCTCTTCCCCATCATTAGTGCCAGTGCTGAATCTTGCTGTTGGAAATGATCTTTATAATAACTACCATTTCCCTCTAATCGTTTCACAGTCTGGAAGCAATAGTGTGCATCATAATCCACTTAAATACGTGTACAGTCGAGCTGATTGAACCATTTTTCTCACAATTGGCTGTGATCATAGAAACAAGAGTCAAGACCAGTGTGTTCTATGTTGCCATTGAATACATCACTAACACAATAATCCTTACAATGGATGTTGCCACAATAATCTGATGCGAATATTGTGATGTCCATACAATGGATCCTAAGAGTTTCTCCATTCCACTTGAAACCTTGGTGGAATGAAGAGTGCCAACAATCTTACTAGAAACAAAGGAAGCCATGGAATATTTTCCAAAGATACCCAACTATAAAGAATCTTATTGCTTTTAAAAAAAGCTAAAGCTCCAGCTCATAGAGTAAGACGCAAGAGTCATAGAGAATCTTAGATTTTTTTTATGTCTTCACTTGATAATCAACATCAAGCAAACAATTGTGGAAGAAAGTGAAAGCAGCCAGTGGTATTTATCAGGATTATTCCATTCCTATTTTAAAAATTGGAGCTGTTGTAAAAATTCCTCAATGGTAAATATTACTAATATCATTGAAGAAACCTTTGCTAGTGTGTCTAGCTTTGATATATATTGTCCAACTTTTCAAAGGACATAACCTATCCTACAATTGTGCTTTTAGATTATCAGAATTGAAGACTGCCTTATCTCAAGCAAACAACACTAGCCCATGACCTGATGGAATCTGTCAAATGCTCCATCACTCAAATCATGATTCTTTAATAAACATACTCTTATTGTTTAATAGAATATGAACAGAACATGCCTAAACCACAATATGGAGACCAGCAATAATGATTCCTATTTTGAAATTCAACAAAGATTCCTCTAACCCTCTGAGTTATCATGCAATAGCTCTAACAAGTTGCTTATGCAAAACTTTTGAGCATGTAGTCAATGCTAGACTTAATTATGTCTTAGAGAAGAATAACTGCATACCTCTTCATCAAAGCAGTTTTTGAAGAGGACGATCCACTATTGATAACATAGGGGATCTAGAATCCCAAATTCAGAATGCTTTTGTGACGAAGAACTACCTTGTTGCAATCTTTTTCGGCATTGAGAAAGCATACAATTGCATTGTGGCATTCTCCATACTATGCATAATCTTGGCTTTAAGTATATAGGGTTCCAATATTTATACAGAATTTCTTAGCCACTAGGCTTTTTTCATGTTAAGTATGTTTTGTAACTGTAGTTTCCAATACTTTTACCCAAGTTAAAGGCGTTCCCCAAGGTTAACGTTTTAAGTGTAACTATTTTTAACCTTTTTTATCAGTAACATACTTCATCAATTACCATTTTTTGTTCATAGTAGTTTATATGCTTATAACCTGTACTTCACATAAACAATAGACCTATTCTTTGTGGTCACTGAGATAAAATTCTTTGGTGTGATTTTTGATAAAAAGTTAACTTTCTTTCTGCATGTTTTACATCTGTGGAAGAAGTGTGAGTGACTGTTTATCACCCTCAGGGTTCTTTCAAATTCATCTTGCAGTGCAAGTTGCACATCACTTCTTTGAATTTACTAGTCAGTAATTTTATCTCACATTGACTATGGCTGTGTTTTGGCTGTATTATAGATTAGCTAGATTTTCCATCTTATGTTATCAGATGCAATGAACTTCTAGTGTTATGAAAAAATTATCTTACTCCATTCTGTAACTAACTATTTGCAATTTTGTAAAAGCAGAGCAATTGTTGATGGTAACTAAGATAACTTAATAAATTCTCCTATGCCACATAATTAGCGAACAACGGATGGTTTCCTTTCCCTAAGAAATATCTACTAGAGTTGTATCGTATCCTTCAACAAATTCTTGCTGCTTAAAAAAATTGAAAGCTAACCCAACAAATTTCACATTAATAGGATCTATTCCTTGAGATGAAATCGGCTTGGTTGTGTTTGAAAAGTTAAGAATGCTACTATGACTAATGCTTTAAAGTTTGAATAATTAATGTATTCAATTTGGAATAAAAACCCAAACATTTGTATATTCCTTCAACCAAAACAGTGATTGTACTGTCAGTTTAAACATAAAATTTAAAATCTCTAGTTTTAGGGCATTGAAGAACTTTTTTATGTACTACTGATTTTTTTTCATAGCTCTAAATATGAAACAGGAACTTTAATTAATTTGCTCATGATTTATTGGTGGGTATCTTAACAGCAGAGTGACCATCTGAATTTAAGGATTCAAATTAGATGACTGATCCAAAACTAAGTTAACAGATTGACAAGAATATATCTAGAAACCTTTAAGTTTTAAGTTCTCAGTATTTGAAGAATGAAGAAAATTGATCTATTCAAGATTTTCTTTTGATGGAAAAGAATCATACCAATCACTCTTTAGTAACCTATTTTTTATAAGTCATCTGCTTTGATTATTGTACCTATTTGATATAGGAGATAAAAAATTCTAACAGTTTGTGATAAAACTGGTCATTTTGTAACCTAAATTAAATTAAAATAATCTGATCCCTGTTTCCAGGATATTCCCAATGTTTTAATTTTTTAGTAAATGAATATGACCCTGAATCATACATAAAAGTCATTTTTATTACTATTTGTAAAGCCTCTTTTTTATTATAATATTCAATTCTAGAAATCTATCTGCTTAAAAAATCCCCAGCTTCTGTCAGAATATCATATTTATGTACAGATCTTGAAATAAAACCTCAAGTACTTAAAGAAAGTTCTTTTTTCTGTATTTTGAACTAATTGTTGTAAAACCCAATTAATTAAAAAGGAAACACATACTCTTGTTTTAATATATAATTTAAATACTTTTACATACTTGTACAATTCACTGTTAAATATGATTTTTAATAAATTCTATGACTTGGATTCATCCATATCATTATACACTATTTTAATAACAACAAACACAATTTAATGTTTTATAAATTGAAAATTTATCATAAGTAAATCATCTTGCATTTGTGTACATCCACTGAACTGTATACGAGTCAATGATTTTCCTGTAAATGTTAGTCAAGCAAGCTACCGAATGATTAGCACTCTGTCTTTTAGTTCAACAACTTTTGAGTATGAATATCATTTTGGATTTGGTTATTGAGGATGTTTTGACTACCACACTTTAAACTATAGGTCTTTGTTTGACCTTTGTGTACAAGAAAGAACATTAAGTAGCAGACAAATCAAACATGTAGAAATTGATTCACTTTCATTGAACATTACTCTTAAAGATGTTTTTTTTTTTTTTTTTTTTTTTTTAGATTTTACTTTTTTTATATGATTTATTTATATTTTTTAAATATTCTATGCAAAATTTTTATACAGTTTACATTTTGTTTCTCTTACTATGCAAATCCATTGCTGATTTAAATATTTCAAAACTTTTCTTTTAATTCACCAAGATGGGACATAATGAATAATGTTTTTTCTTATTCTAATACTATAGGTCTTTGTCTATAGTATATAATGTGAGGAATATTTTTTTAACGTTCTAACATAAATGATAAATATACAGCTCATAAAATTTTGACTCTTTTATTAAGCAATTCCTTAGTTGATTTAAATATTTCAATGCCTTTCCTTATGGTTCATGTAACAAGATGGATCTTACGTTAATTGCACCTTTATCAAATATTTTATTTGATCTGCCTTTAATTTAATTCTAAAAAGTGTTTTTCACAAAATTTTGCATAATATTTTTAGAAATTGTCTTTTTTTCCCAAAGCCCTCCCCCAACTCTAATTCACAGTTATTTAAGCCCACATTGTGAATTATGTGTTCCATTTAATGGAAGACTTATTTACAGTATAATAAACAACACAATCTTATTATTCTGGGTTAAAATTATTTTAGTTTCAAAATTTCATAGAATTCCTTTGTCTCTAAAAGCTCAATTTATTCTAAAATTATTAAATTTTTGAATTATGTGTAATGAATTAGAAATCTCAAGAGGCTTGGAGAAGGTAAATTTTATTATTCTTGGAAGTACCACAAAATTCAATTCAAGTAATTCTCTCAATTTAAAATAATTATGTTAACTATAAATATATTACTTAAAAAAATTTCCCCAAAATGAAAATATTAGTTTTCTCCTTCATCTTATTAAGTCCATTTGTTAATTTTTGTTATAAAAAATGACATTCATCATTTTATATATTTCATGAAAATTTCAAATTTCTTTTATATCAAGCAAAAAGTGCATGTTAATACAGCTCTATATCCAGTAGAAAAATTAATATCTTAATACCTTTTTATTATAAAAACCTACCTTTAATAATGAAGAAAAAAGAAGTTAAATCTTTTTAATTATTATCTTTAAAATGCTGAAATATTTTAATCAAAACTACATTGACTACCACTAATATTAATCTTATTCATTTTTTATGAAGTCCTATTTTTATTTTCATCTTTAATAATGTGATAATCATTTTTAATAATGTGTTAATGAAGTGATATATGATGATTTCTTTTGCAAGTTCTACAAAAAATATTTAGATCAATCACTAAATTTACAATTCATACAACACTTCTGATTTCATCATCACTGAAAGCATTTTTATGAGCAGGATATTTATAAAAGGAAGTTTATTATCTACATGATAGAAATTCTACCTGCCTGTCATGGGTAAGGATTGAAAATTAGAAAATTTTTGTTGTTAAAATAAGTTGAGATTTCACTTCAAAAATTATGTTTTTAGTTAAGTTTAGAATTTTCCTTTAATCAATATAAACATGATATAAATAAAGAATTTATAACCAGCTTTATCCAAAATTTTACTCTATTTACAGTGCAATGTATATTGTTCTCATTACAAAATTTGTATATATTTTTTTGATTAGACTAATTGTGATGTCACCCATGAAAATTTGAAAATTCATTCTGCTTAGAATTGATAAGGTTTCAATAGTATATCTGCTTATATTTGAGGAGTTTAAAATAAAAAGTTTTGAGTTATTTCATTTCTGGATTTGAATTAAAAACACTGAAATGTTATTTTTGGAATTCACTGAAACCATTGAACCTATTTTAACATTGCTTCATAAATAACATGAATTGATATTTAAAAAAAATTGCAGATGAGCATAATGAATATTTTAGAAAATTGAAAGACTGGAGTTTACTTTTTGTACTTAAGAAAAGTAAATTATATCACCAGTAGAAATAAATCATTATTTACACATCATAAAGATAGTGTTCATCAAAAAAGTTACCGAACTCAATAGAAAGTGTTAGCATAAACAAATATTATTTGCGAAGTTAAAACTTGAAAAACACAGATATCATAGTTAAATTTAAACATCATAAAGATTCTCTAAAAAAAAAAAACCCTAACCAGAATTTTACTGTGTTTCAAGAAAATGAAACCGATTTTAAATCAAATATTTCTTTAACATTGCAATCTATCTTGAACTTCATACTTAAATTATCTGTGGGCAAAAAACATAAGGAAATTATTTATCAGGTTTTGAGTGTTTTATAAAATAATGTAGTTGAAATATAGCAAAGGAAATAAATATTTCATGAAAAAAGAATTACAATGTATATATATTTTTAAAAACCTTTTAATTTATAATGCAATTAATAATATTGTAAAATTGCATGAATCAATAATTATTTTAATTTGGAAATGCATATTTTTATTATCTAGAATCAACAACATGGTTTTCTTTAGAAATATAAGTTAATTTTTTCCTCTATTTTAACTAGTTTAACTAGTTAACCATGATTGCTTGTTTTATGTTTGTGAAATGCTTACATTAATTTTTTTGTTAAATATTTGATAAATTTTATCAGCCACTTAATTACTTTAATGCTTACAAATTTTCATTTTTTAACTCTTGATCAGATTTTTATTATAATTTTGATGCAAATTTCATATATATTTCATTAAGTAGACGTGTTTCACTGTAAAATCCTCTAATGCTATCTTTTGGGCTAGTCTCAAATTCTTTGGTAACTGTATTTAATTTTTCTTCAACTATGTAATTTTAAGAGACATTTTTAGACTGAATGCTAAAAGAGAACAAGTTTGATTGCCACTCTGTATTGATTCAGAATTTTTATTGTTGAAATACATATGAATAAAGGAGAGTCTAAAGATTCTGTTGCTTTACCTATCTCAGAATGGGAATTATTAGCAATCTTTTCTCCTTTCCTTTTTAAACAAGATCTAATTCAAGTTCTGCTTTAATACACTTACATTTTAGTTTTTTAAAATTTCAGAAACTTATGCTGAAAGTAGACTTGTTTTCTTTTTAAATTAAAGGATTAATTTAACCATCAAATAACTTATGAATTCTTTTTATGAATTTTACTTTCTTGAATAAAACTAATTATCATTATATATATATATATATATATATATATATATATATATATATATATATATATATATATATATATATATATATATAACATTTTACAAATTTTATAAAATCACATTTTATTGATTTTAATTGTAGAAATAAAATTGATAATATTTAATTGATTGAAATTTATTGATGTAATTATCAAAAATTAGTTTATGAACAAAATGAGTATTTAAGCTCTAAGCAGTAAATAATTGTAAAGTTTAAGATATTTTGTGTTTGAATTTTTCTTTGTTAAAAGCTTATATAACAAAGATAATTACGTCTCTTGAAAAAAATCTTAAATTAAGTCAAATAAAGTTAAACTTTATTTCACTTTTCTTTTTCCAGTCAGATCACTTGATTACTCATTTTTCAACAATCATAATATTTCTTGTACTAAAAAAATTTTGTTTTAAATGTGTCTTGAAATTGATAATTAACATTTTTTTTAAAATTGGCTTGAAAAGTAAGAGAAATATTTATTATTATAACTTGAATTTTGATTCCATTTGTTGCATTATTTTTTTGTTTTATAGCAATCATATGTTCTAAAATGCAAACTCTTTCTTATTTAAAAAAATATTGTTTTTATATTAATTATCATTAGGCTGTCTAATATTGTTTTTCTCTTCCAGGTATATTCTGCTGTTAACTTACTTCATTACTGTACAATCGTATGCTTACAGATTTGTTCTCATTTGCATATTCAACTATTCTCAATAGTTCCTAAAAAATCAAGTATTGAAAATTGCTCTGAAAATCAATACTTATCAGCTCCTTTATTGCAAGATGTAACTAATGGTAAACATTGGTTTCATTCAACATTATATAAAAAATGTTAATTTTATGAATTGTACTTAATGAACGAAAAAAAATGTGTGCCAAATATTTTTCTTGTTAACTTTTTATAATTTTAAAGTTAATCCAAAGTAAACAGTATTCTTTTTACTTATATTTTAGTAATATTTTATATATATTTAAAATCTAAAATAAAATAAAATTTTATATTATGTACTTTTTAAGGAATGTAAGATAATATTCTTTTGTTACGGAGAAGCCTTTTTGCCTTGGTTTTATTGGTGATATTTTTATGTACTATAATATTTCATATTCATCTATCTACACAAAATATATGTCTTCAGAAAATAAATTCAAAGTATAATACTTTTATTTCTCATTCAAAAATTTGAGATGAAAATTGATACTACTGTTTTACAAATCTTCAATATAATAATGCATGTATATTAAAATTAAATTGTTTAAATAATGTATCCTTGCACATTCTAAGTTTAGTATTTTATAAACGATATACATTTATATAATTATTTTATTTATAATATTTTTATCAACTGTAGATTTTTAGAAAATGTGATTTTATTATTTTATAATTATATATACATACATACATACATATACATATATATATATATATATATATATATATATATATATATATATATATATATATATTCCAAAAGTTTGTTTAACTTTTGAATTAATAATAAAATATGTGTTTTTTTATTGAAGTAAATTTAAAAAGTTTTATTATTCACATTTATAAGTTTTATTTTGTAGAGCATAATAAATTATAAACTTTTTTAAATAATATGCTTTATACATATGAAAAAATGAAATTGATTGTTTTACCAAATTATTTAAATTACTTTTTGTAAAGTAACAAACAAAACTGTTCTGGCAAAAGAGTTCTATAAGCAATTAGGAATTCAAATTGTATTTTAATCTAATTATCTTTATATTAATGTTATATTTTAATAATACATGCAATGAAACATTTAATGCTTAAATTTTTGCCTGGATTGTGGATTTATTATGTTTTGCAATATTTTTTAGCTACTAAGGTGTATAAACTAATACATAGTATTAAAATAACCTTTGCTATTTTATTTGCTTAAATAATTAGGAAGTATTTGTGATACAAATAAAAATTGTAACCGTAAAGTTAATTTGTATGTTTGTTATATTTTAATGCTGATGATATTTCTGAACTTAAAGAACATTGTAATTCAGTATTAATTATTTTGAAATGTTTATTTAGTATTTTTACTAGCTAATAAGTTTATTCTTTTATTGTAACAATTATTTAATAGTAAATAATGACATATTAAATACTTCAGTGATAAAATCTTTAGTATTTTATTTTGCTAAATATTTATTTACAAAATTTTTAAATATTAAAATTTGTTCTTAATTTATTATATGTAAAAAATACATTTGAGCACTTTTAATTAATTTGACTATTTATGAAAGCAAAATAATAGATAAAATATCTTTTAGACATGAAAGCAAAATAGAAATACTCGATAATTCTCATTTATATATATTAAAATATTCCAAATATTAGAAAGTGACAATTTTCCTCTTAAGTAAATTTTTTTCAATTAAAATTTACGGCACTTAATAGGCCAAGAAATTATATTGTACTTAAATTTCATTTTATTTTATATCTGTTTGACTCAAATGTTTACTTATAAATATTTTTTGCTTCATTCACGATTTATTCTAAAGAATATATGTTTTAGAATTTTTATTTTATTTTAGTTCATTCCATTTGAAATATGCAATTCTTACTCTCAGTGTTTCCATATAGTTTAAATAAATGTATTACTCTTACTACATTTCTATTCAATATGAGTTTGCATTTGTAAATAACTTTAATCTATTTTTATGATTTTTATCAATATTTTTCCATTAGAGTATTCTTGGTATGCTTTTCTTTAAAACCATTTTGCAAAAAATATCTTTTTATGAAAAAATAATAAAGTTAAGTAAAATTCCCCAAATTTAAAATCTTCAGTTTATGACAAAATTTCTCATTTGTTTCTTTCAAAGTTTACTAAAATTTAATTCATTTTTTGAATTCATTCCATTGCATTTTTTTTCTGAACTATTAATTGAATGGCTTGTACTATAGTTCTTGTGTTTATTTGCCAACCAAGGTATGGGTGCTTGCAGTAATTCATAGTCTATTAAAAGGTCACAAAATTTGCTATTAATATTCAAATAAAATATTAATATAATATTATATTAACATTAACTTAAAATGAGATATTAACATCAACTTAACATAAACATAACATAATGTTCCAAATTTGGTTATTCATTGAATGTATAGTTTTTAATATTTTATATATAGTTTATAGAATTTTTTTTTAAATAATAGGATTTTTTTTAAAAAATAATAATTAAGAAAGAGATTTTTTTATGTTCATTTTATATCATTCCTTTTTGTACCATTATGGTTTATTCATTTCATAAATGTTTTTATGTTGAAAAATTTTGTCATTTGCATGTTTCTTTGTTTATCGTTTTCATATTGGTTAAATTTAAATTTTTCTGAGTGAGTTAAGTTTGTTAAAAATTCCGCTTAATTTATTACTTATTTAATTAGTTTTTTTAATGTGTGAGTATTTATATATTTTTGTATGAAATTCACAATTTGATTATTTCATGACGCTTGTTTTTCCTTTTATTGTTACAAATGTTAAATTCTTGTTTCCAATTTTTCTTGTTATATGTTTCATCGCTATCTTAGAAATATACTGCTCAAATTGTAAATTTTCTAACTTTCAACTATTTCTGTATTTTATATAAATTTCTTAATGCTAGCAATTTTATGGTGCTTGTTTTCCACAATGTTTTTTCTTTTCACAAATTCTCCAAAGTTCCTATTTTGCTATTTGTAGTACTACTTTTCTTTGAACACCTAGTCTTGTTAACATTTATGCAGTAATGTATTGTGTTTTGTGCATGTTAGGAAAAAGTGGTTTGTATGGAAATAATTAAAAACAATTCTGTGATATTTTTTATGATGTTTTTCTCAATTTGAAAATAAGTCTGTTAAACTTTTTTTTCTTACTGAAACTTTATTTTTGAAATCTAACTAACCAATAATTTTTTCATATTTTTATAGTTACTAATTGTGAATTAATAATTAACTTAATAATATACAGAAAAATAAATGATTTATAATTTGATTAGGGTGTGAGAAATGTTTTAAGATATCAAAGATTAAGTTATTCTTTGAGATATCAAACACACTAATATGATCCTAAAATGTTTTAATTTTTTTTTGTATTGTTCACTTTTGCTTATAAATAAATGAATTTCATGACATGGAATTTCTCGCAACTTTATATTCATAGACCAAGAAGTAACTTTTTTGTTCTTAATAAAAATATTCTTAGAACTTATAATAAATATTTGAAATGAGCGATTATTCTAAAGAGAGTTTTTGGATTAGAGTGAATATTGAATTTTAACTTCATTACTTTAGTTAAAGGCTTAAAGCAATAATGTTATTTTTAAGTAATATTATTCTATTTAAAACTGCATTTTGAAAACTTGATGGCATGTGCTTACTCTTTATGTCTATCTTTGCAATATTAACAAGCATTAATATTTTATTTTAAAATAAATTTATATTTTTGAAAAAAAGAATTATATATTTACTTTAATGAAGCAGATTTAAGTAAAGAACCATACAATATGATAATGTACTAATTACTCCGCAAATTTTAATTCCAATACCATATTTAATATATTTTGTTTTTATTATCAAATAAACTATTTGAGCTTTAAGAAGTAGACTATGTTTATAGAATAATCTATTAAAAAGTTGCAAAGTTATGCAAATATCATGTTTTTTCTTTTGTATTTCATTGTTTCCAGTATTTTGATATTTATTTTTTAAACTTCTAATGTTATTCCTTTTTCCTTCTATTCCTATATTTTCAGTAGTTTTTTTCTTCCTTGGAAATATTAATTTTTCATTGTTGCTATTTTATTGTATTAAAATACATGTAATTTCTGATGTGCCATTTCTGAAAAATTATAAATAAGATTATGAGTAAGTGTAATTATAAAATATAATGTACGAAAGGAAAAGATTAAATGTTTTAAGCATAGTATTATTATAAAGGGTTAAACTTACTATCTCATTTTGAAATAATATTGAATTATATTAAAAAATGTATTAAAGTTTGTTTTATTAATTTTTTTCTATAAAATACCACTAATATTTAATATCTTTCAATGTATTCTCAATACTAGATGATTTCTCTATTATTGGACTTTATGATGATAACTCTGAGAAAAATCAAATCAAATTTGATTAATAACTCTGAATAGATAAAGAAAATTATTTTGTTTTTTGATGTATTGATTTTGTGAAAATAAAAAAAATTATATTAAAAAAGTCGAATTAAATTAGTACACAAATGAATACAATTGTTATACTGAAAAATTTAAATTCTCGAATATTTTTATTATTTTTTTAGAAATTTTCAACTTAGAAGTTCTGAATATAATATAGACAACAATTTTCTTTCATTATAAAAGTTATATAATTTTATGACTTTTATAATTAAAGAAAAATTTTGTCTCTGTTTACCTGACATATTACTGTTCTTTAAATAGTCTTTCTTTTCAAATAATTAAAAAGTCTTGTTGTATTTTATTTATCTTTTCCTATTTACCCAGTCTCTACTAAGCACTTATTTTATTGTATGATTATTAATTTTGAATTTACTTATAAAATTTTTCTTCTTAAAATGGTGCTGAAAGTCTCATAAATGGTGATAAATATTTTATTGGTGCTTCAACTTTGTATGAAATTTGGAAACATTGTAACATTTTGATATACTTGTGTTTAGTAAAAATACAAATTTGATATGTTTTATAGGCATTTATATTAACTTTGAGAGTTACAAATTTTTAATGGAAATGTCAGTGACAGTTTGAAATTACCGTTTATTAATAAGCTACAGTGTTATGAAAAATGATTATAAAATAGAATTTTTATTTTTGTAAAATTGTGCTTTTATTTTAAATTTCTTAAACCTGCACAACTTCCTAATAATTAAAATGATTATAAAATTTTATTCATCATTTTTCTTTCTTTTGGTTATTTTAAAAATATTATTTTGTATAGCAGCTTAATTTTTTTTATTAGCTGTTTTTGAAAGGAAAGTAACTTTTAGCTTAAATTCAGACATGCTTCTTTTAATTGCAATTTCATCTTATATTCTTAAGTTTATAATTTTGTAGCTATTTTATATAAGAACATACAATTATGTTCATAAATAAAATTTTGTTTTAAATAAAGAAGTGATTTCTTAAATTTGGTATTCTTTATTTCTTTAAGTGTGTTCAAATAAAAATTTATTCTACAATGTAATTGCAATGAGTTTACTTTGTGCTATTTGAAATATTAATCTAAAATTTAAAATGTTATACTTTATACAAATGTTTATACTTTATACACCACTATGCGATTATATTTATAGATTGAAATATTTATCCTTACTAAATATTCAAAAATAAAAAAATATACTCTAATTTTTCTATATAAAAATAAAAAAAAATGTACAGTGTTTTTTCATAGGAATAAATAACGGGCATAAAATCAACTATAGACATAAAACAATAAATATTAAAATATTATAAAATTGTCACAAAAATTTTCTTCTTGCATATTAATTACTTAATAAATGAAATTGAGAAAAATAAGATACTGTTTCCATTTACATTTAAAATATTTCTTGCTGAAATAGGAATACCAAGAGAGTTGTGTTTTTCCTAGGAGGAATGTTGATAGGATAATAATTACCTTTTTTCTGGTTTTAGATACACTGTCTGAGCCATCAGACCACATTTCTATTGACCAATCTCCATCCTATCAGCATTCATTCCTGGATGAAACTTCATCACACAGTGAGTCTAAACTAGATGATGAAATTCCTTGATCATTGTGGAAAAGGAAAAGTGTATCATCATTGTGTATTCTCTTATCCATCCTGTGAATGCTTTAATCTTTATAGCATCTGTGATAGAATAAGCGTTTTATTTTGATGCAGAATTTCTTAATCACTAAAGCCTGACATATGTATAGAAATTTAGTACATATTTGTATATTGACAAGTGTGAAAAATTTTAATTTATATTAAAATTTTCATGCAAAATTAATGTTGAAAATAGTGATTTTACTTCGTTAAGTGTGAATGTAAAAAAAAATGTAAGAGGATTGAAATATGTTAAAACAGTTTCCTTTTTAGTAACATCAATGCTTTGAAATCTCATAATTTAAACATATGTTATTGTTTACTCCTAATCATTTGTTTGTAATAATGATGATTGCAAGAAATAATGCAAAATTAATATGCTTGCATTATGTAGTTATAGTCTTGCATAATTTGTGAGATTATAATTTAAAGATAAATGCTTATCAAAGTTTATCTTAACTGCATATATCTTAATTAAATTTGTACATTCCATCCAGAATAAATTTTTAAGCTGTAAGTAATAATTATTTAGTTGTGTTTATTTTATACAATTCAAGAGGAGCAAAGAATTTAAAAACTATCTTTAAGCTTCTATCTCAAACCAAATATAATTAAAAATTATATGTTATTTAATGTTCTGTTATTTATAGTATTTGTTAATAAACTAATAAAATATTGAATAAATTCATGTTAGATGGTGAATTTTTGATGGAAGTTTTAATGTTGAGTAGGTTTTATTGTTAATTTAATGTAGTTTTAAAAATTAAAATGTGTTATTCATAAAATTATATATAATTTTAAGAAACAGTTGGAACTTTTTTTATTTCATTCAATTTAGGAAAAATATCATATACACAATGATTTAACTATATATATTGATTCCTTATGTATTTTATTCTTATGACAGTATTTTAATATTTACTTAAATTTAATATTTTTACAATACAAGATTCCAGTTTTTTAATTCTGAAAAAGTACATCCTTTTCTAATTTATTCAAGACATGAATTAAACTTCTGCCAATTTTGATTAGTGAAAATTTTAATTATTTAGCTTATGTGCTAAATATATTTACAAAACTGAATGTTTATTTTTTTTCAGTTATTTTTAAGACTTATTTAAGAAACTGTTAAACTACTTCAATTGTATATTTGTTATTATGATATCAAAACATTAATCAAGCAATTTTATTTGACTTACAAAAACTTTTAAAATATTTTTGTTTTTTTCTAATAATGTTTTTAATATAATGTCTCTGCAAACTTTTTTTTAACTTAGAAATATATTATTGTAACTATAAAAATTATACAAATCTGAATTATTTAAACTAAATACTAATATTTTTTATTACTGTAGCAATTTTATAAGCTGAACATTTATTTTTATAATATGTATATAGTTGAAATTTCTTGGTGATTTTAACATTTTAGTTTCCTGTAGAAAATTAAATTTTCTCGCTTAGACCATCTTGTAATGATATGTATCTGATAAAAACTATTAGTTCATATGCACTAATATATTGTTATCCAAATTGGCTATAGACAGAAATAAAAGATACATAATATTACTTTAGTTATTATTTAAAGGAGAAAATTAAAAAAAAAAATTAGAATCAAGCAAAATTTATCAAGAATAAAAGCAGTGCAATATATATCCACATGTATAAGCTTTAGTGTGTTTGCGTAACTGAAACTCATGCCATTTGAATTTGAGATCATTGTTATTTTGAATCTCATTTGAATCAAAATTCTTTTGCTTTTACATTTAAAAGATTATTTTTTCTAGTTTTAAAAAATATGTGAAATAGTTATTTATTTTAAGATTTTTATTTATACTTTTTTGTATTTTTATTTGAATTATTTTGTCTATCTTTTTTCTTATTTACTTAATATTGTAATTGTTTGCTTTTAAATATTTTGTTTGTGCATACTTTTAAATTTAGGATGCTTACTATGGATTTTATCGAATTTCATTTATTAAGTTCCTATAATTTCTGCATAGAATTTGTAAAGAGATAATCATTTTGAGACAGATAGAAAACTTTTAATGCTTTCATTTATCTTGTATAACATTGAATTGCTTATAATTAAAATTTGCTTTGCCCTGTTTTTTTTTTATATCATTAAATAATTGCCTTTAAATACAGTTCTGCAATCTTATAAAATAAATTGTGTGGCTTAAACATATTTTATAATTCAAATTATATTTATGTCAATTATAGTTACTTTGTCTCAAGCATGCATTTTTATGTTTATTTATATTTAAATAATTTTTCATACATTGTGAAAATGTTGATACTCCTTTTCTATTAATTTGATTTAAAACAGTTAACATTTTTCTTAAAATTTAGTACACAATATTATATGGCAATGCATTAAGAATAACTAAAATTGTTTTTAATTTGGTATGATGTGTTTGCTATTTATAAAAAATTAAAATTAATGTAATTGTACTGGAATTAATCCTATTTAAATAATATACACACATATTTATTTTCTAGTTTTTAAAATTTTCAAAATTCAAAGGAGTTTGGTAGTACATTATTTGAAACAAATTACAGTATTCTCATTTTTAGGAATCTCTAATTTATGAGCACTCATGAATTTACTAATTAGTGGCTGTTCTATAACATGATCTTATTGGCACAATGATATTTTTAATTCCCCTTTACAAATTAATACTTAAAAAAAAATCTCATTTTGCGAGCTCATTTTTTCTTTTTTTCCCTGTTTTTCTGTTATGCTTTTGTTTGCATTTATTTTTTATACTTCCCCCATTTTATATATATATTTTATTATTGACAGACTTAGATTATCATTTTCATTAGAGAATTATAAATTTTTCAAATTGTAAATAACTAACTGGGCTGCTGATATTGAAATCCTAGATTTTTTTTAAGTTATTCATATGAAATTTTCTCTCTTCTTATTATTCTTGTCTTCAGTACATGCATTTGAGTATACAATGGCTTCAAGTGTAAATATCATATGGTATTTTTGTAAGGAGTAATCATGACTCAGAATCATTTTATGAAATTGTTGTTCCAGACGCAAAATATATGCTAATTTATGATTGAATGGTGTAATCACTACCAAATTGATTCTTGCTTATTTTTACATGCAGAATTTTATCACCATAATTAAGATGGCCAAGAACATTTATCTAATGATTTGAATGACTTATCTATGAACTTTAACAAAGAAACCCATTACTATTCTAAATTACATTTTGGGAATTTTTGGAAGAAGACTCATATGTAATTTGTACATAAAATTTATTATTTGATTAAATAATTGAGAACAAAATGAATGAGGATGGAAAAGAATATTTAGACATCAAACTGAAAGAAAATGGCATAGTATGGTGATCATCAATAAAATAAGCAGGTGAATAGCTGATAAGATTAAAATACTTATTTGAGAAAAGCAACAATAAAGTGCTTTGCTGCATTGATAAAATGGTTAAGGCTTTAAATATGATTTTTTTCTTTTTGCATGTGTTACTTATATAGTTCATATTAAATATTTTTTCTTTTAATAGTACCTTATTTATAAAAAGAAAGCAATTTGGGAAAAAATAGTTTTTAAGATCTGATAGCTATTTTTCTATTTTACAAACTTTCGATTTTATGAACTATTTAAACTGTTCCTACCAGTTTATATAGGAAAACTACCATCTATTGTATTTTTATCCAATAGGATTTGTTTAGGCATCTTTTAACAGTTGGGATGTAAATTACTCACATTTGCTTACACTAATATATTTACTGAATTATTGAAATGGCCAATATAAGAATGTATTATTATATATACTTAAATTTATATAAATAAAATTTGTTTCATGTTTATATTCAAGATTATTTAACATTCATTTAACTCTTTTTATCAGTTATTCTGTATTATTGATGTCAATTATAAAATGATTAAGTATAATTTACCAATTTTTAATGAAGTTTGTAATAAAGTAACATTTTTATTGTTAATAAATTCTATTTTTCTAAAAATATTTATAGTAAGGCAATTTTTAGTGCTGATTTTAAAAAGTTACTGATGCTTCTTTTTATATACCATTGATAATAATGAATTCAAAAGCTTAAAAAATCAGATAAACATATTTGTAGACATATCACAATATTTATAGAACCCGTGTTTTCTACTTATTTGTTATGCGCAGAAAAGTTTTGTTAAAAAGTCAAATGTGTAATTATTTTATGCTGTACAATTGTACAGTTTAAAATAGTTACATGTTTGAATTTTTTGGGCATTTCAAATAATTAATGCACAGTTTCTATGAATAAATAATGTGCGAGGTCTGCAAATAGTTTGCTTAGATAAAAATGTTGATAAAAATTTGGAAGCATTTGACTAAACCTTTTAAAACTTTTTTTTTAAATGAAGGAAATTAAATAAATGTGTTAAATTGTTTCACAGTAAAGAATTAGGGATGTTTCTTATTTATCTTTTAATACTTCATAAATATTTATTAAAGCAAATATTTTTTTAAAGAAAATTTATATGAAACTTCTATGATAGTATACATTAAAAAACTTTAATTTCGTTCTAAGGTAAAAATTTCTAGATCAATAATTTCGTCAGTTTTTGATAGTTAAAATGGCTTAGAGATTGTTTTTAATTAAAGAAATTTTTGTTTAATACAAAAGATTAAGTATGTTTTGTAAGATATAATTCAGTTGTGGTAAAAAGGAATTTCATTTAGCAAAGCTGCTTAATATTTTTCTCGTATATTCTTTATTGCTTTAACTTATTTAATTTACCTAAGGGAAATACCTTTTTTTAAGAATGAGTTTGATTCCTTTATTAAAAATTTATAACAGCAGTGAAAGAAAGTGTCATGTTTAGCTGTATTTTAATATTGAAAATTTAGATTTATGTTATTTTGAAAGAGAGTTTTGTTTTAGTAATAATTCAGTTGATAATTAAAATAATTTGAAAAAATATGATTAACATCTGTTTGGTTTTATATTTTACTTTTGTAAAATTGATTTATCACAGTTTTTTTTTTTAAAGTTTAAATTTTTACAATTTTTTTAATTTGAGGAAAATACATTTAGAATAAAATAATAGTTTGAAATAATAGAAAATTAAATAAAAATTTGATTATAAACTTCAGTAAGATCTATTTTTTTATTTAAATTCTTTTTTATTTTATTATTTGTAATTATATCCTAATTAATAAATTCAGAAATGCAAGTATTGTTGGAAAATATGATTCATCTTTCTGCATTGCAAATAATATTTTTAAAGGTATTATAAAGTAAATTTTAAAATTGAAAATCGTTTGTTTTATAAACAAGAATGGTATTTGTTATTTCTGCCATGTTTGCAAAATAATTTTATATTTTTGAAGTTGTAAAATTTTATGTTGAGGGGAGTTGTAGTCAAACATTTAAAAATTTTTTGATAAAATGAATTTTAAGTTTTTTGTTTAATTTAGTGTTATTTAGATCGAAATGCAATAGCTTCAGGAAAAATGTATTTTCCTTTTTGTTTTGTGAAATAACATTATTTATCTCTCATTGTAAAGTAAGAACATTTCACATAATATAAGTTAAAATTTTCAGCTGGGATAACAATTTCTACAACCTGATCATTTATCTCACCTTTTATTTTTATTTTTTACTGCATTCCTGAAATTGTCTTTTATATCTACTTACACAAATGATTGCCAGGCTACAGGGAGAATATTTACTATTACCATTTCCAGCTCTCTTTCAAAGAAACTGTAAATATCATATTTTGTATAATAATTAAATAGTTAATCTAAAGAGTTTCAGTTCTTTCTAATTAATTATAAACTTATTTATAATACTTTTGAAGGAATATTTTATTTTAAGCCTATTTAAATCAATAAAGCATATTTCAGATCTTTATCTTCAGGATCATTTAAAAATTATGATGAATTCATATAAATGATTGCTAAAATAATGGATAGAATAATAGTTATTCAACATGTGAATATTAATATTTCCTTAAAGAATTACTCCTGGACATTTTCTTAGAATTTGTTTTTTGAGAATCTAAAAAATCAGATTATTTTTAAATTATAATGCATTTAACATGGAAAATATTGTCTTCATGTCTCATTTAATATTTATTCATTCTTATTTTGACTCCTTTTTGTATTAAAAAGATGTTGCATTCTTTACATAAAATTTCTCTTAAGTTTATAAAAAATATTAACTTATGAAATATTTACAAAAACAAGGGAGTGCTTATGAAGTTAGATTTAATTGTACTTTTACTTATTTTTGCTTTGTAATGTAATGCTTAAAAAACAGCTGAAAATGTGTTTGAATAATACTTGAACGTCCTCTAATTTGATAACAAACTTTTTAAAAACTTCAACTATTATATTTTATTCATTTAATTTTACTGATTTGTTTGTTGTATTCAATTTTTTATGACTTTACTCTGTGTCACAAAATATATGCAATTAAAAATGCCAAATTAATTTTGAAAAAATATGTTTTGATTAAAATTTAGGTATGCTTTTACTTTTTTTTCATTTTAGCAAAAATGACTCCATTTATTAGAATCAATAACTTTTAATTAGTGTTAATCTCTAGTTATTTTATAAGCATTTATGTTTTATTTTAAACTTCTTCTCTGTATTTGCTGAAATAAAATTAAGTTTTATTAAAAAAAAAATGCTTTGTTCATTTTAAAATTTTATGTTTTCATTTGTACTCAACAAATGTAATCTTTTGTATATGGTAATTAAATTTTCTCATTTATTATTTGATTTTTGTCAGATTGTTTCCTATAAAATCAGAATGAGTATAAGGAAGATCAAAGCATTGCCATTAGATTATATGATTCTATATTCGATTCGACCAGTAACATAATCTTTCTTTGCTGGTTCTCTTATTAAAATGCTTGTTATTAAATAGCATTAATTTCATGTAATAATTCCATTTTTTGTTATATTAATTACAATATGAAAATAAAAATTTCGTTATATTTTTGGCAAAGCTTGGCAGAAAGTCAATGTGTCCTTATTTATATATATATATATATAATCAATTTATTGTTATATCCTGAAACTTGTTTGTTTCCTGTATCAAAATTTAGCAATTTAAATTATGTATTAATTTTAATTAAATCTAATAAGCTTAACTTAATCATGCATTTTATGTTGCTATTTTGCTTTTTTTTATTTAGCATTATCTACTTAAATTTTTTTATTGTCAGATAGTTTTTAATTTTATGGGCTTCTCTTTTGTGTAGTACCAAATTTGATTGCATTCTTCGCAGCTATTTTACTTACTAAAATCTGTTATAAATAAAGTTTTATTATAAATTTCATACATATATATACATATGTAATGTAGAAAGAATATATATTTTATACTAAGAATTATTCAAATGATTTACTGAGAAATATATGTGATTTAATTTAAGTATTAATTATTTAAGTATTAAGTATTAATTATCACATTGTTCTGCAAAGAAATAAATGTTGGTATTAAAAATGAATAACTTCTTAATTATTTGTTTATTTGCAGATAGATAAAAATGTTTATAATAAAGTCTAATTAAAAACACAGTAGAACTGAAATCGTTCTTGGATTTAATACTGTTTTTATAATTTAATCTGTATATTGTGCAAATGAAGAATTACGTACTATTTTCAATGTGTATTATTATATAAGTATGAATTTTATATACTAACAGTTTGAAAAATAACTTTTAATTTAGAATATTTATTCAGCAAAGAACCTTCAAATGTAAAAATCTTGTATATACTCAGTCTATTAACTAAATCAAAATATGGGATAGTTGTAAATTTTCAAATGTAAAGGGTCAAGATCTGGAGTGAAAGTGTATCATCTTGTGAGTGATTGAAATGTTCGTAATTTTTTTATATTATGAACATTTCTATCACCCACAAGTGGCTAAATAACTATTTTTTACTATAACATCTGCAAATAAAAAATTTTTTTTAAATATTATATATAGATACACACATATATATATTTTCCAGGTGTATGTATATCAAATGAGACGATTACTAACAGATGTCGTCACGCTTATATCCAAACGTTATAAAACCGTGACACGTGATTTTTTAAAAAATTTTTTTATAGTTTGACCTCTGATACTCACGCTTAGTTTACATTTTTACTGTGTTGAAAATGTCAAATTTTATGCCTTCCCACCATGATTTGCAGACACTAATTTTTATTTAGAGCATTAATTTTTTTTTTTTACCATCTGAGCCGTGCGCAGTGCTACAGGTGGTTTGAAAAGTTTGAAAATGGTGATTTCGATGTGAGAAACGAAGAGTGTTTCAGACCAGCAAAAAAATTTTAAGATGTTGAATTGCAAGATTTACTGGAGAAGAGATGATGGCCAAACGCAAGAATATCTTGTGGAACAATTGAATGTTGACCAGAGCACTGTTTCCCATCGTCTCAAAGCAATGGGCAAGATAATAAAGGTCGGTAGAGGGATACCGCACACGAACTAACGGACCGTCAGCAGAAAAACCGAAAATTGTGTGCGTTCTGTTGCTTGCCCGTTACAAACGTAAGTCATATCTCCATCGCATCGTAACTGGCAATGAAAAATGGATTTATTTTGAGAATCCAAAGAGTAATTGATCATATGTTGACCTCCTGACAGCCGTCCAAATCGACCGCAAGACAATGCTGTGTATTTTCTTGATTGGGAGTAGCCAATCTGTTATGAACTTCTTAAACCCGGCATAATCGTTAATACTGATCGTTACATCGTTCAAATTACTAGATTTGAACGATGCTATATTGGAAAAACGCGAGAAATACAAGAAACGGCAGCACAAAGTGATTTTCCTTGATGACAACGCATCTAACCACCGTGCTAAACCGACCAAGGACATCGTTAAGGCGCTCGGATGTGAGCCCTTCTCCCATGCGGCTTATTCGCTAGACTTTGTTCCTCTCGATTACCACCTATTTACATCATTGGGACACGCATTGATAGACCAGCGCTTCACTTCTTACGAAAACGTCAAATCTTGGCTTGATGACTGGTCTCAAAAGACAAATCATTTTTTGGCGTGTTATTCACAGATTGCTCGAAAGATGGGGAAAATATATAGCTAGCGATAGATATTATTTCGAATAAAGAAATATTAACAGTTTTCACAAATTTATTATTTTTTTTTTCGTTTCATTTTATTTGCATACATTTGGTATATATATCAGTGGCGTGCAGTAGGTTTTCATGCATGGTGTGCAGAGAACAAGGTCAATAATATTAAAACCATATAAATGTGCATTAAACATTCTTTGACTTTGTATTATTCATTTATGCACAAAATCAATACGTATATCCGTATAACTAACGAATCATCAATTACATTATCGAAAAACTCTGGTTTTGACTGTAATAAGTGTAAAAAAAATTTTCTATTGTTATTAGAGATAAATTGCTTAATATATCCTAGCTCATTGTATTGCATGCATAATTTTTTACTCTTCAATGCTGAAAATGATCCCTTCACCGAAGCAGTTGAAAATGGAACTGTACAAATTAAATGTGCCAATTTATTTACTTCACTTAGGGCATCTGTGAAATCATTCAGAATTATATGCTGAATAAGTTTCGGTTAACTCATTTCGTGATATGACTCACTCCGATAAAAAATGCATAATTCATTGGTTAGCTTTACAAAATCGAAATGTTTTGCATATGTGCTCCTTAACGAATTAAAACATTCATCCGGAAATTTACTTTGATATTTCTTAAAAAATCTAAAATTCAATAGTTCAAAAAATTTGAAAGATTTTAGTTTTTTAAAACGGACATCTAACTGACAGTAAATAGTGTCCATTATTTCATAATTTATACACGGGTAGAAATGCAATTAAACACACTCAAAAATTCACTTATTTTTCACAAAAATGCCTGTGATATTTTTATGTACTAACTTTATTTGAATTAAATTTTTTGCCTTCAATCATTTTGAGCAAAAAGCTTGCAAAGAAAAACTAATTTAGTGAGTATTTACATAATTTAGTTTTAAAAATCTAATATGTCGAGTGGAAATGCAATTAAAGACACTTAATTTAAGACTAGAATTTCAACTATCTACCATTTCATTTTTGTTTCTAAAGTGCGTTAAAAAAAAACAGTTTGTTGTCTCTGGTGTGTTAGATACTAAATATTTCAAAACACCTTGGCTCAAACACTTATTATTCAAAAGTAGTTACAGAATGGGACGTAACATTGAGCTTTCGATAGAAGAGTGATCAAATTTTTAAAGGAAAAAGACTAATCAAATAGGTCAATTGCAAAGAAAATTAATCGCTCTCCAACTGTTGTGTGTAATTTTTCAAATTTGTGTGATATATATGGAGTTAAGAGACGTCGAGGTATTTGTTGTAAATTAAGTGACCGTCAAAAGCGGCAGATAACTCGCGAGGCAATAAGACCTAACGTAAATTCTACTAAAATTAGAAAAGATTTATGCCTACCTGTCACAACTAGAAGAATCGGACAAATAATCAGTCAATCTGGAGTTGTTATATGAGCGAAAAAACATCGCAAAACTCTCTTAAGTATTCAGCTTAAGAAGGCTCTTTTGGATTTTGGGGGGAAAAAAAACATGCAAATTGGGATTCTGAATGGAACAGTGTGGGGTTCAGTGATGAGAAAAAAATTAATTTAGATGGACTAGATCGAAGCAAGTCTTACTGGCATCGCATAGGGACCAAAAAGGAGATTTCAATTTTGATGGAGGCACATTGATGGTGTGGGGAGCTTTCTCGAGCTATGGAACAACCCCCATCTGTTGGATCACACCTAAAAAGGAATTCTTCTGATTATATTGAACTCCTAGATAACGTTCTGTTGAATTATGCCGAAGATAAAGATTCCTGGATATTTCAACTGAACAATGCAAGCATTCACAACTCTAAAGCAAGAAAAGCCTTTTTCATGGAGCGAAACATCAAGGTTATGGACTGGCCAGTTAAAAGTCCCGATCTAAACCCTATTTAAAACATGCTAAGATTGATAACACAAAAAGTTTACGAAAAGGGCCACTGAATCAGTAATGGACTTAAAAGACAAAATTCGTTATGTATGGTTAAATTTGGCTTTAAATTACTTTCAGAACTTTGTGAAATCGATGCCAAAACAGAATGCTTGAAGTAATTGTAAACAATGGCGGTGTCACTCATTATTAATAAATAAATTTGTTCGAAAAACAACCTGTGTCTTCTACTCGAAATTTCTGATTTTTTAATTAAATAATCTAAATTCTCACTAAATTAAGTTTTCTTTGAAATTTTTTTACATTGAATAATTGAAAACATAAAATGTGATTCAAATAAAGGTAATTCAAAAAAATATATATATATCAATTATATGAAAAATAAGTGAATTTTTGAGTGTTTTTAATTGCATTTCCACCAGTGTATTGCGTAATTAAAAAATTATATTTTTAAAATGCTGGTCTACGTTTAAATTTTGTAAATTTACGCGACGTTTTTTTTTTTTTTTTTTTTTTTTTTATAAATTTGGGGGACGTACTACAGAAATAATCTCTTCATAAACTTCATCAAATGCAACAGAAGTTCGCATATTTTGAGTTGCATCCTTTATTTCCTCTACTTTTTGACTAGAATATGCTATATCTAGTTATATTTTTATAAAATATCAAATAGAACATCAATATAACTAAACACTTTGTCAAAAATATTTAGGAGAAAATTACCGTTAGATTCTTTAAAAAACATGTAATAACTTTTTGCAATATTAATTGTTTCGTTATCCCAGCCTTTTGGATTCTCAATAATATTTTTAAATCAATAACATAGGCTTTGCCTTTCACTTTTTATGGTATTTACCAAACGAAATGAATAATTTCAACGTTTTCTAGCTAATTTTGGAAATTTTCTTTTAATAATTTCATTTAAAACGTGATTTCTTTTTGTAGACACTGAAAAAAAATTGAGTTTATTCCAGAAATTATTGCAAAAAATAATTTACAATCTTTTATAAATAATACAGATTGTGACAGAATTAAATTAAGTACATGTTGCGCAACAACGCACAAATATAGCTTCTGGGAAAATGTGTTTTACTTTTTCCTGCGTCCCATTCAACGCTGCTGTCGTGACTGCCACCCCATCGTACGTTTGAGATAACAGTTTTTTTCACACCCCCAACTCAAAATCGTTGCTTGCACAACATTACACAAAATTTCCGCTGAACGATTACCACTAACATCTTTAAAAAACAAAAAAATTTCTACTGGTGCACTACTATTAACATCGTAGCACAACCAAAAATTGCGATTTATAATATATATCAGATGTTTCATCAGCATAATAGCAACAAATGGCATTTCTTTTACGTCATTTCTATTTCTGAAATTTTTTTTATTTATTCAATAATATCAGTTTGTATTCTATTAGAGGTTCCAGAAAATACAGCTGCAGTTCTTAGATGGGTTGCTAAAAGGTCATATTTACTAATTAAAGTTATTAATTCTTTATAATTTCCTTGATTAAGGGAAATTATATTCTCATTGTGTCCACGAAATCTTGTTTTGCTAAATAACAAACTACATCGATTAATCTCTTGAGAATATTTCTATTTCTTGTTACTTTTTCATCTTGTTGAACAATCGATAAAGTCTTTTTTTTTTTTTTTTTTTTTTATCTAATATTAAATCTATCCTGACGGTACCAAATGTTTTTAACAGTATTACGGCATGTATGTGAGATGGTGTTTTTCATGTTTCTTTGCAGCTTCGTGAAGACGATTTAAATCATTGTAGTTTTGTTTTGTCCAAATATTCTTATCCTTTTCAATTACAACAAAAGGTAAACATGCCCAACAATACAACTTATTCAACCGGTTAGCTATTTGAATTTTTCATACACAGATTTTTGAAAATGTCTTACACACTGTTGTCTTAATGTTTTGCCATAGAATAATATCCGGCGTCGGTGTACTTAATTTAGCTATTTCGTTTTCTGTAGTAATGTCTTGTCTCGAAAATGGATTTTTAAATCTTTAATTATTGAGACATCTGAGTTCTCCATTCTGAAATGGGTTATTTATTATGAATATAAATTTATAGAATACAATAAATAGAATATTTACCTATGAGTAGTGAAGGTATAACTATAAAAACAGTTAAACTTATGAGAATTCTATTAGCACTGAAGCAAAAATCATGTCTTGTGTTGTATAGTGTCATATCGACCCCGAAAAAGCAACGCCTCGGGCTTCCACGAAAAACTTACATTTTCAGCAAAGCTAGCACCACCAGGCACCCGCCGCTGCGATGTCTCTGCAAGATGCTCATTAGTGTCGTTCATCCGAACGTCTATTCCACGTGCAGAGGATTTCACTGCACTCTGGCACAATAGAGCGGTTGTTCGGTCAGTGTGGGTTAAATTATATTTATTAAACTAATGTATATATAATTTAATCCTCTGATTAATCCACATCCCCAACTAATATTAATTATTTTTAACATTTGGAAATCATATATTTTGCAAAAAAAATCTTAACAATTTTTAAAAACAGAACCAGGGATATAGTGTTACAAATATAACTTATATACTGCCTGTAAGACACAGTATAAAATTTGGAATGTTAAAATTCGTTTTTTTTTTTTTTTTTTTGTCCAATAAAACAAAACTATCTCTCAGCGAATTATTTTGTGTTGAATCCCAGAGTTTCGCGCCAAAGGAATTCTTGTAACCCTTGTAAGAGGTATCAGTAGTGAAGAGTGTGCTATGCCCTTTTTTTAAAACGAGTGGAAATTTTAGAATATCTGTAATAGTAAAGGAAATTAATAAAAATGTTTGATGGAGATAATATCATGTTGGTAATGTTTATTTTAACATAACATTATAATCTCCTCATTGGTGAGTCATTGTTGACTATAATATACGGTTATTAACATGCAACCTGCTTTAAAATTATCTGGAAATTTTCGTGTGTTGAAAAAGATGAGTAGAAACTGCTGATGTCCTTTCAGTCCGGCGGTGATTTATTACCGGGATCTTGTGGCGTGTTCCGAAATGAGTGCGAAGGGAATCGCAGATAAGTTTCTTTTATTTTTGATTTCTGTTTCTTTATTCTGTGCTTTTGCTTTAAATCTAAAATGCTTAATTTTTCTGATTCTAATATTCGATTCAATTTCGTTATTTCATATTTCTTATTTACGTTTTATAATTGTTTAAAGGTTCACTAACTATTACAAATCCTCAAAATATGTATAACTGTTATTATGTATTTTAAAATATCTTCATTATTATTACTAACAGTTAAATATAATGAAATTTTGTTCTTAAACCTTGCATCATGGCTGAAGTTGATGCTGTTCAAATTCCTATATATAACAGATCTAGTTCCGCATTGTGATTTGTTAGGTGTGAAAGCACGTTTGCTCTTGCAACGCCAAAATTCATTGCAGAACCAATAACTAAATATAATTATATTGTTTCCCATCTTCCGCCTGAAACTGCATCATTAGTTCGTGATGTACTTATGAAACCGAATGCAACCGATCCATACAAGCAGATTAAACAGGAATTAATAAACCTCTTGGAAGAATCATCGCAACAAGAAATTTGAAACCTATTATTAGGGGAAGAATTAGGATCACGCAAACCAACAGAACTTTTACGAAATATGAAGTGTCGCGCAGAATCACAGAATGTTCCCGATAAATTAATATTAGAACTATTTTTACAAAGATTGCCATCCAATGTTCAAATTATTTTAGCTACAGATTCTGATCTAACAGTAGAAAAACCTGCTGAATTTTTCGATCGCATCATCGATGTTACGCCATTTCCTGTTGAAACATTTTCAGTTCCCAAAACAGATGAATCTTTTGAAACTAAAATGTTTCGCGAAATCAGAAAATTAAACGAATTGATCAACTTTCTTTTTCTCGTAGTCGCTCACCATATCTTCGTAACCAAAGCAGTTATGAGAGAAGTTATTCCCACAAACGAAATTTTTCAATTTGCTGGTATCACAGACGTTTCGGAAAGAAATGCAGGGATGATAAATGTGTTAAACCTTGCGCATGGCAGGGAAACGAATGCAGCAAAGAATAGAGGCTACACATTCTTTGCCTCGCGAATCACCTAGCTGATTCATTCGCGACCTGACATAAATGTTTCAGTTCTGGTCGATACTGGCTTTGACGTGTCCTTAATCCCTGCTAACAATTACCAAAAGCGAAATTCTTTAGAACAAACACATTTAGCTGCAAATTCTTCAGCAATTAATGTCTATGGACTAAAGACATTCTCTTTAAATTTTAATTTGAGAAGAAATTTTACTTGGACATTTTTAGTAGCCATTGTTAGTATATCCATTAGGAGCAGATTTTCTCCATTATTTTGACACAGAATCCCTATAAAAGAAACTTTAGATTGGAGACCAGTGGGTGACTACAGAGTTTTAAATGCTCAAACAATTAAAGACAATAACCCGATACCTTGTATAGTGGATTTTACTGCAGAATTACATGGATCAAAAATGTTTAGTCGCATAGACCTATTAAAAGCTTATCAAATTCCAATGAGCCCTCTGACGATGTACACCAAAATTGCTATATATACCCCATTTGATTTATTCGAAAGTGCAAGCACGCACTTTGGCCTTTGCAACACATCTGCTACTTTTCAACGTTTTATGGATGAGGTTACACGTGATTTATCAGGTGTTAATACTTTGGCCAATGACATATTAATTGCTTCTAAAAATCCCCAAGAGCACTATCAACATTTAAAGGCATTATTTTCAAAATTGGCAGAATATGGGTTATGTATTAATACTTCTAGATGTACTTTTGGTGTTTCGTCAATACATTTTCTAGGTTTTAATCTTTCCGAAGAAGGAATTCAACCTCTACAAGATAAAGTTAAATGCATATTTGATTTTTTAACCCAGAAACCTTAACGCAGTTGCTAAGACTTTTAGAAATGTTTAACTTTTATCGGTACATTATTCCTAATGCCGCACATATACTTGCACCTATTGTTAAATTTTTGGAGCGACAAAGAAATAAAAAGAAATCTCATTATAATGCTCGTAAATTATCCGAACAACGTACATGGAATAAAAATGCAGAACAAGTCTTTATTGCTGCTGAAAATGTGATTGCCGAAGCCACTCTTGTAAGACATCCTATTCATGGAGTTCAGTTGAACTTATCGGTCGATGCCTCAGATTTTGTTGTAGGAGGCACTATAAGTCAGTTATCGACAAGGATATGGGAACCAATAGATTTCTTCTCAATGAAATTTAATAAAAGTCAACAAAAATGGTCCACTTATGACAGAGAATTGTTTGCTGTTTATTCTCTATAAAAAAAATTCAAACACTTATTAGAAGGCAGAAATGTTATAATATATACAGACCAACAACCGTTAACTCACGCTTTTAAGCAAAACCCTAATAAATGTTCTCAACGGCAATTACACCATTTAGACTTTATTTCTCAGTATTAAACTGACATTAGGCATGTGCAAGGTTATAAAAACGTGGTTGCTGATGCACTCAGTAGAAATCGATTCTATTACAAAATCTCCAAATTTAAGTT
>CM057814.1:35747581-35882581 GCA_030067965.1 Latrodectus elegans | reverse complement strand
GAAGCACAGAATACTATAGCACTGAGGCAAGTCCAACTATTTTTCCTGCACTTGGTATTCAGAATCATCCAAAGGTACGGTTTACTAAGCATTGTATTAGAGTGGGGACTTAGGCGCATATGGTTTTTTTAACTGATTAACTGGCCATACGATTTTTCAGGTGGTTAATTTTTAAATTTATATATTGTAAGATTTTGCTTTCATAAAAAAAGTATTTCAATATAAAAAATGTTTTAGTGTGGTAAAGTACACTACTGGACATTAAAATTGCTACACCCAAAAGGGGACATGCTACAGACGTGAAATTTATACGAAAGGAAGAAGGTGCTGTGATATGCAAATGATTATCTTTTCAGCGCATTCAGACAAAGCAGGCGCCAGTAGCGACACCTACATTGTGTTTAAATGAGGAAATTGTTCAGCCGGTTCCTCATACACAAATTGCATTTGAACGTTGTTGCCTGGTGAAAAGTTGTTGTGATGCCTCGTGTAAGAAGGAGAAATGCGTACCAGCACGTTTCTGACTTTGATAAAGGTCAAATTGTAGCGTACCGGGATTGCGGTTTATCTTATCGCAGTATTGCTGCTCGCGTCGGTCGAGATCCAATGACTGTTAGCAGAATATGGAATCGATGGGTTCAGGACGGTACTAGGAACGCCATGCGGGATCTCAACGGCCACCTATCACTAGCAGCCGAGAAGACAGGCATATTATCCGCATGGCCATAATGGATCGTACAACCACGTCACGAGCCGTGAGTCAAGAAACGGGGTCGTTTGGAAGACAACAAGTGTCTGCACGAACAGTTCGACGACGTTTGCAGAGGCATGGACTCTCAGCTATTCAGTAAAAAAATTAGGATTTATAACGGACCACACACATAATGAATGTTTCTGAATTTTCACTAATTTAATTTGATATCTCGTCAGTTTAACTTTTTAGAATCTTCATGAATTATTGATCCATAAATCAAGATATAAAAACATCGATTTGGTAAATAACTAAAATTTAAACCATTTCAAATACAGGAAAAGTGATCACTTTGGAAATATTCAAAGTATAACATTTGAATAATTTTATTAGAAAGCAATTCGAAGGTATTTTCCTCATTTTCACATTCATGATATTTGTAGTACAAGATAATGATAAAACTCTACAAATCTTGAGCAAAATGTGCAACTTATAAAAAAATCATGGTAATTCAAAACAATTAAAAGCACAAAATTTTTAAAAGGACCTAAATTAAGTAAACTTTTTAGTATAAAATTATAAAAGTACTGATTTCTCCACCTGTTTCCTCTTTCCTCAACAACAATTATTTCCATCCTCCCCGTTTGAATCTTCTTAGGTTTAGCGGTCTATATCTCAACGTGACACAATAATTATTAAATTAAAAATAAAATTTTACGCATAAGATTGAATTTTTTTCTGGATTCTTTTAAATATTTTTTATTTATATTTTTAGTTACTATTTAGCAACCGTCTTCTCCAAGTGGAGCCAGGGGTATGATAGACCCCTTGCCTTCCTACACTACCCCACTGCTTATACCAATCTAAGAAAGTAAAGCAGAAATTAAATTCAATTGCATTCTGAAATATAAGTGGTTATAAAGTAATAATAGAGAACATCTATTAAAGCGTAAATGGAATCAACTTCTGCAGTGTACATTGTTTTGATTTGAATACCATTCTAATGTCATAAAATACACTACAGCGGGGTTTAGGATATAATCCGATAACATACATCAGTTACAGGATCGCTTATGCAAGTTGGTGCAATATCCTTTGGAAATTCCATTATGATTCCATCTCAGAATAACTTTAGTCCTAATGATTAATGCTCGGGTTTAGCTGATCCCACCTCACAGTTTTGGATGTCTTTAATTGTTCGGTATGTACTTTACAATGTAGATTCCGGTCTAATTAGCTCCTTATGTGTAAAAATATATAATTTTTGGTAGATAAACAAACCAATTCATCTCAGAATGGAAAATGTTTTATGTAAAATCGAACGTGTTTTATGCTCTTTAATAATACGATTGTCATCAGAATGCACAGTTCAAATTATAACAATCTCTCCAATAGCTTGTGTCTACAAGTCCTGCTACTCTAAGTTGGAAGGAAAAAAATTTGATGTATCTTCGAGCGTATAGTCTATTGTGAGGCAGTTTCTTGTATACAGTAATCATATATTTCGCATTCCTTGTTAATGTCCGCTTCAAACATTTATGTTTCACAAGTGACGATTCTCTCGATATTGCTTTGTTTATATAAATATATCAAAATCCCGCAACTACCACAATCTTTGAGTAATTTGAAATTGTTTCCTTAATCAGAGAATAGTAAACACCAGAGACTAAGCACATATTGTTTGTTGTCCTCTCACAAATGTGTTCAAATGTCCATCCCCTATATAGAATAACTCGATTCGTTTACTTAGGTAATAGAAACACATTTACTTAAATTAATTAATAGAAACACATTTTTAAATCTTTAATGGGATTTAAATTTGTTTTGAATGAAAATCACATTAAAGTTTTAAACTACTGTAACTCTTTATTCAATACTTGCTATGACTGTCATTTTCACATATCTTTCGATATGAGCCCGAGGTTAAATTGAAATGTTAGCATGCATTTTGATGGGGACTACAGCTTCACTAAAATTCAGATAAGTTCAAAAATATTTCCCTCTATTTTCTTAATTTTAAAGATTAGAGTTCGTTGTGCAGCTTATTTTCACAACAGAATACATTTGAGTTTAGTTGTAAAGTGACAGTATAATTTCACATTTAAAACTAGGGTTTCGAACCGTAATTGTTTTCGTCCCAGTCAAATAAAAATCTGTTCAGAATCTCTAAAAATAATTGTTTTTGTTTCATTTCTGATTGTATAATTTTATGTATATTTTTATTTGTACCAAAAATATCATTCTATCAAAATTATTAGATAGATTTTTTTAATTAGTTCACCTGGGAATAGATGCAATTAAGCACCAAAGTTAGTGAGCAGAAAATGATGTATATTTTTATTTGTACCAAAAATATCATTTTATCAAAATTATTAGATGGAATTTTTTAATTGGTTCACCTGGGAATAGATGCAATTAAGCACCAAAGTAGTGAGCAGAAAATTATGTATATTTTTATTTGTACCAAAAATATCATTCTATCAAAATTATTAGATAGATTTTTTTGATTGGTTCACCTGGGAATAGATGCAATTAAGCACCAAAGTAGTGAGCAGAAAATTATGTATATTTTTATTTGTACCAAAAATATCATTCTATCAAAATTATTAGATAGATTTTTTAAATTGGTTCACCTGGGAATAGATGCAATTAAGCACGAAAGTAGTGAGCAGAAAATTATGTATATTTTTATTTGTACCAAAAATATCATTCTATCAAAATTATTAGATGGATTTTTTTAATTGGTTCACCTGGGAATAGATGCAATTAAGCACCAAAGTAATGAGCAGAAAATTATGTATATTTTTATTTGTACCAAAAATATCATTCTATGAAAATTATTAGATGGATTTTTTTAATTGGTTCACCTGGGAATCGATGCAATTAAGCACCAAAGTAGTGAGCAGAAAATTATGTATATTTTTATTTGTACCAAAAATATCATTCTATCAAAATTATTAGATAGATTTTTTTAATTGGTTCACCTGGGAATAGATGCAATTAAGCACCAAAGTAGTGAGCAGAAAATTATGTATATTTTTATTTGTACCAAAAATATCATTCTATCAAAATTATTAGATGGATTTTTTTAATTGGTTCACCTGGGAATAGATGCAATTAAGCACCAAAGTAATGAGCAGAAAATTATGTATATTTTTATTTGTACCAAAAATATCATTCTATCAAAATTATTAGATAGATTTTTTGATTGGTTCACCTGGGAATAGATGCAATTAAGCACCAAAGTAGTGAGCAGAAAATTATGTATATTTTTATTTGTACCAAAAATATCATTCTATCAAAATTATTAGATGGATTTTTTTAATTGGTTCACCTGGGAATAGATGCAATTAAGCACCAAAGTAGTGAGCAGAAAATTATGTATATTTTTATTTGTACCAAAAATATTCTATCAAAATTATTAGATAGATTTTTTTGATTGGTTCACCTGGGAATAGATGCAATTAAGCACCAAAGTAGTGAGCAGAAAATTATGTATATTTTTATTTGTACCAAAAATATCATTCTATCAAAATTATTAGATGGATTTTTTTAATTGGTTCACCTGGGAATAGATGCAATTAAGCACCAAAGTAGTGAGCAGAAAATTATGTATATTTTTATTTGTACCAAAAATATCATTCTATCAAAATTATTAGATAGATTTTTTTAATTGGTTCACCTGGGAATAGATGCAATTAAGCACCAAAGTAGTGAGCAGAAATATATGTATATTTTTATTTGTACCAAAAATATCATTCTATCAAAATTATTAGATAGATTTTTTTAATTGGTTCACCTGGGAATAGATGCAATTAAGCACCAAAGTAGTGAGCAGAAAATTATGTATATTTTTATTTGTACCAAAAATATCATTCTATCAAAATTGTTAGATAGATTTTTTTAATTGGTTCACCTGGGAATAGATGCAATTAAGCACCAAAGTAGTGAGCAGAAAATTATGTATATTTTTATTTGTACCAAAAATATCATTCTATCAAAATTATTAGATGGATTTTTTTAATTGGTTCACCTGGGAATAGATGCAATTAAGCACCAAAGTAGTGAGCAGAAAATTATGTATATTTTTATTTGTACCAAAAATATCATTCTATCAAAATTATTAGATAGATTTTTTTAATTGGTTCACCTGGGAATAGATGCAATTAAGCACCAAAGTAGTGAGCAGAAATATATGTATATTTTTATTTGTACCAAAAATATCATTCTCTCAAAATTATTAGATAGATTTTTTTAATTGGTTCACCTGGGAATAGATGCAATTAAGCACCGAAGTAGTGAGCAGAAAATTATGTATATTTTATTTGTACCAAAAATATCATTCTATCAAAATTATTAGATAGATTTTTTTAATTGGTTCACCTGGGAATAGATGCAATTAAGCACCAAAGTAGTGAGCAGAAAATTATGTATATTTTTATTTGTACCAAAAATATCATTCTATCAAAATTGTTAGATAGATTTTTTTAATTGGTTCACCTGGGAATAGATGCAATTAAGCACCAAAGTAGTGAGCAGAAAATTATGTATATTTTTATTTGTACCAAAAATATCATTCTATCAAAATTATTAGATAGATTTTTTTAATTGGTTCACCTGGGAATAGATGCAATTAAGCACCAAAGTAGTGAGCAGAAAATAGTGTATATTTTTATTTGTACCAAAAATATCATTCTATCAAAATTATTAGATAGATTTTTTTAATTGGTTCACCTGGGAATAGATGCAATTAAGCACCAAAGTAGTGAGCAGAAAATAGTGAACATTGACATTGGTATCCATTATCAAAATCACATGTGACAACTAAATTCATGATAATTTGTGCCCTTGTCGCTTAATACTCACATGCAGCAACTTTTTAATATTGTGTGAAAACTTCATGTAAACTTATTTATTTGTATATCAATTTATATATGAAAATTGCCGTTAATCATTAATATATCATTTAATATGGTTTTACTGAGATTACTTCTGTTGTTTCGGAGAATAAATTTCAAACCTGGAAACGCTCTTTCAACGTTAACTTGTGTTCTGATGCTATTAAAGCCTCTTTTTGCAGTCATAATCAATTGCGGCTTGGTAATTTTATTCTCTTCTCAGAAATAAAAAAAATATTTTATTTTATACTGAACCTTGGTTCGCTAACAACATTATCTAAAAGGAATTCAAAAGCAATCTCGGCAGAAATAGGAGATTTATGTGTGTTATTGCCAATTCTTTACTTTTTAAAATGTCTAAATGTTAAATTGAAGTAGAGAAGGCAGAGGTACACAAACAGACATGTTTAATGACAACAGACAATTACAACATATAGTAATTACGATAAAATAATAACATTAAAGAACATTTCCAATGATACACAAGAGAGTCAACACATCTACTTTCAAGTAAGGCAAAATGACGTCTGACCAGAATATGCATCGTTTGATCCTTAGAGGCCGCTCATTTACTATAGTCAGGAGGGTCTATTATGTAGAGAGGGTAAAAGCGGAGACTGTGATACTTTAATATCTTTACATAAATCACTTTATTTTCGTCGCTTACAATGAAGGATTATTCGTCTTCATTTACGATTGAAATGGATTTTTTCAAAAATTGTAATTTTTTTTGAATATCCTTTAAATGTTGCACAGCCTGTTCTTTTTTGTGACACGGAAAGAAAGATTTGATAATGCGGGTCCAAATTAACAGCCCCTACTAAATTATCACTTTCTATTACAATACTTCTTTGTTAAAATAACTGGTTATATGAAACATCATTTTAGAAATTTTTAAAATTTAATAACTTTTTTTTGCAATTGATCCAAATTCCATAAAAATTGCTCGAAATTAATTTCACACACTCAGAGTTGGTCGCTTCTTTCAAGAAGAAAAGTGGCAGAAATGTATTTCCTGACGGAATGGTGCTTCAGTACTTCAAATCATGGAAATTTATTTCAGACCTTTTGAATGGGCGAAGGGAAAGGTTTATTTTCATTACTAATAAAGTTTGTAAGAAAGGGTCACTACACACACGCAGACTATACACTCATCAATTTAGTTTGTGTTACTAAGATATAAAAAAGTAAACATACATACAAACAAAACATGTTGCTATATTCGTTAATATGAAATCATTACAAAAATGTTATAAGATACTTATCATTTATGTTTTGCAATTTAGAATTTCAGAATAATCTAGGAAGTTATATTCTGCTTAAGAATTTATACATATTTTAATTTATTAATTGACAGTATAATTAATAAGTTATAATGTACAACAAGACATTGTCTTATCTATATTACACATTCAGTAAATAAATGTTTTGGAAAATGAAAATGACCTTTTCTGCCGCATCTAGTACTTTGCACTTGTTGTAAGGGAGTCTGAATATCAGGACTATTACTATTTCTATTTGACATGGTTAATTCGACAATATCCATTTTATCTGAGATTTCATATCTGATTTTAATCAATCTATTTAAAAATGTGTAATACTTGCTATTAATGTCCAAAGTTTTTGTTCTATTTGTAATTAAATGTGATACAGTGTTAGGAATTGTTAATGGTGCGTCAACCTTGTTTGATTTTAAAAATATATCCGTGAAGATTTTTAGCGAAGAAGTTACACATTATTTGAATTTAACTTGCATCGTATTAGTCACTGGATTCTCAACTAATTAGTCGAGTTTTGGTTCTCAGCCGCCGCCTGACACTTCGTGCGAGTTGTTTGTTTCTCTAGTTTGAAGAGGGGATGGAACCTGGTAACCGATAGGTACAGACTAGGCCTTCCTCTTCTCGTTGTTGTTGTTGGTCACTGGATTCAAATATCTTACCATATTACTTAAGTTTGACACATCAGTTGAGTTAATATACTGATTACTTAAATTACTTGAAACACAAACAAGGTCAAATGATATTCTAATTGTGATGCCATACAATAGACTAAACATTAGTTGGACTACAATAGACTAAACATTTTATATTGTTTTTTAGAGCAGTGCGTAAACCTAACAATACTACTGGCAAAATTTCTGACCCCTATTTGATTGTGAGCTTTTAAGGAAAATTTAAAGTGTCCATGCATTTGTTCGACAATGCCATTACCTTGAGGATTATGTGCCGAGGTTCGAATTTTATTACAACTTAACACATTAGTGAGTTCGTAAAATAGATGTGATTTATAATTTACACCTTTAATCTATAGTAATAATGTCAGATGATCAAAATCTTGAAATCCCCTCGTGCAACAAGCGGTTATTTCTGTAGTCGAACCTTCATTCTACCTATCAATTCAGGTATCTTGTAAATCTGCCATTGATGGTCCAACAACATTGCTTTTCCTTTGAAGGAGAAAGAGGTGCAATAAAACCAATATGTATATGTGTGAAACGATCATTGCGTGTGGTAGAAGTGCCAATGGGTGATTTGGTGTACTGAGTTATCTTAGCTTTTTGGCATTTCACACAGCCGTGATTCATTTATTTAATATGTTTGCGTATGCCAGGCGAAACGAAACACTTCGTGATTAGGCCAATGTAAGCTTCAATAACTGAGTGAAAGAAAATGTAAGATTTGAAGTATTTTTAGGCACATACTTCTTGGAATGAATAGACGAGTGGTAGCATGCGAATTGTTGTAATAAAGATTGATATTTTTAAGAGCAGTGTAATGTTTCTCTAATTTTCAGTTAAAAAATTTAGTAATTCTTCATCTTTTGATTTGGCCGTATAGAATTCGTTAAAATAAAGTACTAAAGTTCATATTTTTTCTATTTCAATATGCGAAAGAGCATCAGATATGATGTTGTAGTATTTTTTTGTATAACGAAAATTGGAAATGAAATATAAATAAAGTAATTGGCAGGCCTTTGTCAGAATTTTGTGTTTAAATGCGTAGATAAGAGATTTTTGGTCATTAAATATAACAAAAGATCTATCTTCTAATTATTTAATCGAATTTTTTATAGAAAATTATATGGCATATAACTAGAAGAAAAATCGTATCATTAGTATAGAGGCTTTGAGAATAATACTTATTTCTTTAACCTGCTGCTATTACATTGGAGTTGAGTCTAAAATCAATGTCATTCAGCTGCAAATTGAATCCAGAATTGAACTCAATCGATTTCCAATAATCCCATTAAAGATCTCCATAGGAAGGATTTCAGTACATAAAATACTCGAAAAGCATATACCAATTCTTTGGTGTATTGTGTAAAGGAAATTAGTTGTTTCTTGACCGTTGCACTAAATTGTGAGGGGCTTGCTTTCGGGATAATAGAAATCCCAATCAAATATCTAATAAACTATTATCAACTTAAATAATAACGACGGTCCAACCAATGTAAACCACTATCCAAAACACTATGTAATATCAGAATAAGCTAATGTAACCATTAGAAATGAATTATTATTTAGAATCATTATTTATATTCACAACAAGATTTGCGCGAATTTATAGGTCAATAATTCCTCTTTCCTGTCTTTACCGTTTTAATCTGCTTTACAAATGTATATTTTTACTATATTCCCACTCGAGCATACTGCTCTCATAAGTTTTTAGCTTCATTCTTTTACGAATCTCCAAGATTTTATTTGTCCTCGAATCGTTTCTCCAACCTCACCATCTGTTAGAATATCCATAGACAAAAATTTCAAACATTTGTACTTACAAAGTACATTAGAAGTGTTTTTGTTACTCTTTCAAAGAAATTTTGATTATAAATCAGGTTCATACATTGAGATTCTTATCGAATGCTTTCTAATGGTTTTGAATATGTTTTCAAAAAGCAATTTTCATAAAAATGATCTTTATTGCTTACGTAATACAGAAAATTAAGAAATTGTTATAGCATAGGATTGCCTCTTATACTGTTTAATTGTAATTTATATTGGATTGTGATTGCGATGTAATGGATGGTATAAATGACAATTCTTATTTCTATCTCTTCTTTTGCAAATCATTTTTGGAATTAAGGTTTTTCGATTACGTTCTAAAAATATATTACTTAGCTACGATTTTTTATGAAGCCTATTTTCTTCCTTTTACAGTGTGTGCTCTGAATAGGAATATTTGCATTACAGATACCCTATATTTTAATATATAAATTTGTTAAAACTTTTCTTTAAGGAAATAGCTTTGTTAATAAATCGGCACAAACTGCTATTGGCGCAGGAATTAGCAGGAATACAATTTAGAAAGAGCAAAAAATACTCACAATTTTTGCTTTAGAAATTATATTTGATATATTTAAAATATCATAAGTTTATTTACTTTTGTTGTTCACGCCACAAAGTTCTATACTTCAGTTGTGACAATTATCTCATTATTGTTTCATTTACCATGACAGAAAATGAATACAAAATTATACTGTAAAATTTGAGCGACACTTTTTTGGAAACTTTTAACAATTAATGTAATTTTTTTCTAGCTAAAATTACTATTAATAAAATAATTCAGTATATTTTAAGGAAGGAAAGGACCAAATAAAAAAAAATTATAGCAGCAGGGATTTTTGTATTCTGTTATCGTATATGGCATTTTGTCTTGAAACTTCAACCCAAAGTTATCACAATGAATTTATAAAACTGTCACCAGATAAATAATCATTTATGATGAATTTATATGATGGAATAGGATCAAGTTAGAAACTTTCCTTTGAAATTTATTTTTAGTTCTTACTTTGCCCTCAACAAAATAAAAAAATTAAAGGTTCAAAGATTTTTTTCGAGGGTTTTTTTTTTAAATTTTCACTAGAGAAATGAAAACACTAGAAACACATTGTCCTTACTTCACATTCTTCCTCTTTCTGATTTCATTGAGTACTATACAAATGCAGGACTAAGGAATATATTCCATGTCATAGGATTATTCGGGTGATATATGGACATGTTAATCCCCATTGTTGGCTCAGGTTTATCCCCCAAATTGTTATGCAGCAAGAATTCTTGATTTTTCTACATTGTTTTTGTAAGTCTTTCGACATTCTTTTCCCCACCAGGACTAAATGGCTGCCAGGAGTCATTAAAGGAGTTTGAATTATAAGGTACATTGACACCCCAGAACCAATGAGGGAACAAGTGCTTTTGCTTATTGTGATACACTGACAACTATTTTTCTAGCACAGATATTTGCTATCCCTGTTTCTATCCCTGATTGTCTTACTACAGAATATTCAAGCAAATATATTGTGATTTTTTCAGAGTTCGAAGCTCTAAATTCATGGTAATTTCAATCTAAATTAGTCAAGGATTGTCTCGAGTCTATTTTCTCTGACCGGTTGTAAACAATAAGATTTATTTTACCTGGATTCCTGGGCAAGCATGAATTACAGGAAGAAAATTACTGATAATAAGACTAAGAAACCTTTTAGCTTTCTAATGAAGATACTGAAATGCCCTTGCTTCATGTCAATCGAGCATGTGATACTTCAAAGATTATAATTATCCAGTTTCTTTATTTTAAAGTTTTTTTTTATAACAGCTTACCTTCGGGAATAATCTAGTATCAGATTCAATGTAAATTAAACAAAATATTACTATTTATTAATTTGGATAATACGATATTTACATAATTAAACAGATATATGATAAAGATAGTGAAGTGCTCTGAGAAATTGAGTAAAACGTGAGTGAATGAATAGTGAGAAAAGCTTAATATTTTTAAAATTTACTACATTCGGTTTAAAAAAAAAACATTAATATGTATGGAAGAATGGCTTAAATTACAAAATGCAGTGTTTCTTGTATTTATCAATTTTATCTCTAAAAATGTTTTTGTAAAATATAAGACAATTATACTTATTATTACGAATTAAATATTGAATTAATAGTAAAATATGTCTTTTTATGAAAATTGACTAGTTTTTCCTAGAGCTAGTTTTATATAAAATCCAAGAGCTAGTTTTATATAAGTTTATTTTAACTAACTGAAAAATATATTCTTGAATTTAAAAATTTTTCCTTAGCATATTGAAACATTTTCAAATAAATTTCGGTTGATTTTTTTTTTTTTTTTTTGATTTGCATTTTTTTTCAAAATGATTTTTATTTTAATTTTCCTTACGGTGTGATAAAAGTTGTATAGAAATAATTCTACATATTAAAATGATGTTGATTTTGCCCATTTATTGTCAAGGAAAATGAAAAGTGAGTTGGAAAAAGATGATGTATGTTCAATAATAGGAAATTCAATAAGAGAAAGGTGATTGAGATGGATTGTATAGTTATATGTGCACGCGATATATGTTTTATAAGTTTAAGTGTTTTACGGTTCTATTATTTCGCATGACTGAGTGAAGTTATAAAAACTTCGTGAATTGAATATTCCTGAATACACCTTATTTGAATATACATTGTTTGAGAAAATCAAAAAAGAATTAACCTTGGAAATGTGGGTGTAAATATTTTATCATTCAGATTTGTGAAAACATTTTATAAGGAAGTGCAGCAGCTAATAAATTGCATAAATTGTTCTCCAAATTATGTATAAATAAGATAAGATTTTCGAAAATTATATTGCGCATCCAAAAGAGATTAAGTATATATTCCTCTAACCATCGAAAAAATGAAGCTTGTTGTAAGTATTTATAAATCGTAACTCTTCTTTTATGAGATTTCTCTAAAAACTCTCGTATTAAGTATTCAAGTAAATAATTTCTACTAAAATACATATGCATCTTTCCTATATTGATAAAATACATTTAGAAATATTTATGAAATATTTCTGAATTAGATATATAATGCAAATGATAAATATAAAATTTGATATTTCTCAATTGTTCGCTCTGTGCATGGTTGCAATCAATCAATTTTTAAAAAAAACATTTTTTCCTTAATAATTATTGCAAAAATTTCTGATATTGATACTTAAATATCAGATTTTATAATATATTGAAGTTTTAAATTAAGTTGTTTCAATTTGCTGTATGGATGTTTCATAATCTGTATGAATAGATGTGTCTGTGACACCCCTAATTAACTCTTTCTTGGCTGATAATTTAATTTGACGTGGTATATTATTTGATGCAATTATGTTTAAATTTAGTGACTCTATTTTGTATTTAAATGTAAAAATATTCATTTAAGGGTATTCAAGTGTAATGGCTGATTAATATCTTAATTGCCACTAGTCCAATACAGTAGTTAAAGTTTATAATATAATGATTAGTTTCATTAAGTTCAAATGAATAATATGAGTTTTAATCTGCTTTATACTTCTAATGATCTGAAAAAAATTAACTCCATGTATTTAATCTTAATTTTATTCTAACCATTGGCATTAGTAGCCCAGCTGTAAAACGGTGTTCATGTCAGAATTAGGTTTATGTTACAGCACTGAAATTAGTAATTTTATCTTGATTTTTTTTCTGAATAGTCTTTATCATTTTTTCCATTTTAAATGGACATATTTAGATTTCACTTCCTAGATTCTGATAGATAAATCACGATGTCATGTATTAGATTGTTAAGCTTTAGATTTTTAATCGGAGTCGATTGTATTTATGTATTTACAATTTATAGAGTGCTTTCTTTTGACATTGCTCTTTTGATTACGGTTTGAGCATGTAATGATTAAAATGCCAACAAAAAGTATTCACATAAACTTATCATAAATAGTAATATAATCATAAATAAAATTAACTAAGAATATAAATTAATTATTTATCATAATATGGGCAAAAAAAAAAAGAATCTATCTTTTATTAAAGCTTAAAATATCAATAGCAAATTAAACAAAGAATTGTAGATTTTTTCAATGATGATTTATTAATTAAAAAAAATTGGCTAAGGCACGGAGAACGATAATTGAAGATAATTTTTATTTTATTGATTAAATTTTACATTTGATAGATTGTGAGTTTCCACTGACATCAAAGCATGTACTAAATATTTTTAAAATGAATTAAATAAGTGTGGAGTTAGATGATAATGAGAAAGATGCATAACATGAAAAAAGGCTGTTTTTTCCAATTGAAGCCATTTCCCAAATCACTGATATTTAATAGCCTAAATTAAAGCTTTCTTTCTATATTTATGTAAAGAAATTTTTAAATAAAACTATATTTAGTTACATTTTAAAATTGAACTTTCTTATCCACTGAATAAAATTAATTACTGTAATTATAACAATCTATCTTTTGTAATAATGATTACATTGTCAGTGTTGTCCAAAATATCGTAAAGATTTAATGGGAAATGTTAGCTATTACTTAAAAACTATTTTAGATGTGTTGAGCAATGTAAATGTATTTGGCCGGTTATTACTTTCTTGTGAAACTAATCTGTGTTTAAATGACGTAAAACATGCAAAACTCTATCTTTTCACCGATGGTATTTATTAAAAAGCTTAAAATGGAGTTTCCCAATAATTTTGCTGAGGTTATGTTTTTATTAATTTAAAAAAAAGTAACCATTTTTGCATAATACGTGATTTAGTTTTTCTTGTAAGATTTGAACTTCGTATCATGAATATTTAACAATTTTTCTGCTTTCGTTAAATGTTATAAATTAGAAATATTTATCTTAAAAATGATATTTTAAACGATATAATAGGAGACTGTGTGTCTACATAGTTTGGTACAATATAATCTATTATTAACTGGTGTAAAAAAATTAAATTAAATGAACAGGTTAATAATTATATTACACATATTAATATTCTTAATAATATTATATTGTAAATTATTAATGATAAAAAGTTTACTCATGAATTTATTTGCAGGCATATACTTTGTCTATCCTTAATATTTTTTCTTTATTAAAATCTCTTGTTAGTACACAAAATCCTTTTTATAGTATTACGAAACTATTGAAAAATTGCTAAACTTAGTTAACATCAATTTTTTGCTGTTTCGTGGCAAATGCTTTCACAATTTTTTGATATCAAGATGTAACTACGTTAGATTGGAGTTAATTCAATTTTTGTTATTTAATTTTTATGAAAATTAGTTTCTAAAAAAGCATTTAATTTTTGAAAGCTTGAAAATTCTTCTTAGATTTCAAGAACTACATTTTTTTAATGTTTTAAAAGAAATCTTGAAAGACAGGATAAGTTACACGCTAGAAGCGTTTAAATTGTCTTAAGTAAAATTGCAGTATTTGATTAATTGATGTAAGATTAATGGTTATTGCAATTATTAAGTTTAGTTGAGCATTTATTTTTATAACATTTCTTAAGTGAACAAACAACCTTAAACAGTTAGAAGTACACAATTTTGAATGAATGCATGCTGACGCAATTTTATCTTTTCATCGTAATTCATATTTTTAACACAATTTTATATTATATATCATTTATAACATTATTATTGTATTTCCCAACTGATATTTTAACAACAAAGATCACTTAAATAAGAAATGATTTTTAACCATATATTAGTTGCCTCTTTCTTTCCAGTTGAGATCATGGCTACATTACTTTATTACAATCCTCAGTGGTTAAAACATCCATGACGTCAAATAACGTGTCATTTACGTTACATATTATTAAGTATAACATCATATTGAGACGGCGTCGTAAATCCGACTGGATGATGAATTTGCTCCCTGTCTTCAAATTGTATTCTTAGAGCAGTAGCAAACAAATCGAAGTTCAGTGTAGAGGATCAGTTTTAGTGTACGGTCACCCTTGGAGCGTTTTTTTTTTTTTGAAGCCAAATGTGACGAACATTCAGACCGCCTTATTTTGGTGTGATGCGATTCTGTTGTCTCGCGAGACAAGTCTCATGCGATCATCTACGAATTTGTGGACAGCCTTATTTAATTAATTCTATTTCGGACAGCCTTATTTTGGTCTGATGCGATTCTCGCGAGATACTCAGCTTGCCTCGCGAGTCAAGTCTCATGCGATCATCTACGAATTTTCAGATATCGTTTCTAACATTTCTTCGCAAATAAAATTCTGTTGAGTAGAGGACAATAAAAAAAAATTGCGGTAAGCAAAATATTATAACCGAGATTTTATTTCAAAAAGTTGTAGAAAAATATGTGTAGAGGAAAAAAAGCATTAAAATGTGTATGAAATTCTTTGCGTTCATCGATTCCATTATACGGGTCTACCCTTTAAAAACATCTGACCCGGAGCAGACAGTAGCGGCTTCAATGGGAAAAGGACCTGGAGAGAGGTATTTTTATTGTTTATTATTTACATAATTAATAATAAACTAGATGGTCATCATAAAATGAATTTCTTATGAATATTTATCGATTTAAATTCATTAATATGAAATTTAATCAAAAAATTTTATGGATAATTTAACATATCAACTTTATTATTTTACCATTGATGTTTGAAATCTATAAATTTGCGTTTTTTGTTAATTTTGTAAAATTAATTGAGCATATTATTAGATGCAGACAGTGTATGAAATATTTGTCATTATTTCAGCCATTCTACTCCCGCCGTTTTCCCGATCGGGTTCTTGTCATACGGTCACTCGTCATACGTATAACGTCATACCACCTTGGCGACTTTTTGAAAATTTCGCCAAAGGTGACCCTACGTTAAAATTTTACCCATTTAGCTAATAGAACGATTTCTTATATAAAGACCAAAGCAACAGTTTGAGAAGCCGTTTTCCATTGATTCACACCATTAACACGTTGACAATAGAACAGAAATAAAAGTAAAATAAAAAAGGCAAGACATATCCACTTTAAGGTTAATTTAAATCGGCAAGGACGATTTAAGTTTTAAAATTTTTCTTTAATTAATAGAATTTTTAAGGTTAGGTTACGACGAAAAAACTATTTCGGAGCTTTATGCTCATAGGCTTATAGCTCGCATTGAATAAGATTAAGTTTTTATTTGTAAGAAAATTATTTACACTTTTTCGTGATTATAGATCTGTAACTGATTAACTCCAACTTTGAAAGACATTAATAATTGTAGTATTTGTAAACACTCACTTGTAATTATTGTGACAAATGCCTTGCTTACGCTAACATTAAATTTTTAACATTTTGACAGATACTGTTCTTGTGTGTTGTTCTTGTTTCGGTAACGCAAAGTGCCCCGCAGATGCCTGGAGCGGGAGCTGGAATGGGCGTTGGAGCTGGATTAAACTTCGGTGGAGGTTTCGGAGCTGGAGCTGGAGGTGAAGCTGGGGCTGGGGCTGGGGCCCAAGCTAATATGGGAGTCGGAATGAATGCTGGATTAGGAGGAAACATGGGAGCTGGAGGTGGCCTACCTTTTGGTGGCAAATAAAATTATTGAAAATGTGTTTTTATTGGTGTTAATTTATATTACTACAGTTTCATCTGTTTTTCGTATATTTTCTAAGGAATAAATCATGTATACCTTGGAAAAATAATATAAATGTTTTTCCTTTTAAAGTTTCTGAAAATAAAAAGGAAATTATTTGAAGTTTCTACTATTTTTCCATATTTAATTATAAACAGGACGTTCTTCCTTAAACTTACTTTTAGTATCATAAAGTTCATATAAATAGTTATTATTTTAACTTTTATCTTTTGTTAAAAATTTGTCAGCAAGTGATGTTGCAATTTGCTCGGAACCATATATTTGATAATTTACAACCACATACCAAACACTCGGGAGCAACTTTGTCATTTTTATTGTAGACGTAAATCCAAATTTCAAAAAATCGTCTCACTGTATGTTTGTAACAACACATATTGTTTGAACAAGAATTATCTTTACTGATAGCTCATCATCTTTTTAACCATTTATTCTATATTATACTAAATACAGGACTTTTCGAAAAAATATAATACTAAATATAGTATTGTCAAAAAATTGTTACTAATCATATATTTTTATATTTGATTTTGTCAATAATTTTATGCTTCAAAATGAAATTTATCAAAACATGATATTTAAGTTAATATCATTTAAAATTTTTCAATATGTATTTTCAAAATTTATTATAATTAATCATTTATTCTCATGTCTATATATATATATATATATATATATATATATATATATATATATATAATTTAGATAAACATCAATTAAAATGTTTTTAAAAATTTTATTTCAATAATACACAAAACTTTTATTTCTGTTGAAATTAAAAATATATGTTTTAATTCATTCTCTTTTGTAAGAAATATACTGAACTGTATACTAAATTTTACATTTTTATCGATATAAATAGTAAATGAAAATTTTATCTTATCTGTAAAGTGATATCTGAATAGAAATATGCTTGAAATTGTACATTAAAAGAAAGTTTTCAGTTTTTGGAAGGTAATGAATAAAAATTTTCTATTAAATTGAATCCAGTTGCTAATCTAATTGGATATGATTATTAAAAATTCTGCGAAATTTAGATTCCGGATATTTGCATAATTTCATAATCCAAAATAGTTTACATTTAAGAAAATAAAAATCTGACATATTATTTTTAGAATATTTACATTTATATTGTTATTATATGATATTGTATTAAAAATTAATATATATATATATATATATATATATATATATATATATATAACATCATATTATTCGTTGTAATTTAAACAATTATAATTAAAAATACTTTTATTTTTCACTCAAATTTCATTAGAGATATACATTAATCCTAGTGAAATACTCAAAAATAAAATATCAAATTAAGATTCAATTGTACTTTTAATCATTCAAATATACTATGCAAATACTTAAAAGCTTACTTAACCAAATTATTCATTTAAAAATAGTGTAAGTATGATGTATTAATTTATTACTTTATCTTAACGTTTTATAAATTGCTTTTAGCTTATGCTTAGAGGCGTAGCATAAAAATTTCTTTTCCCATCTTTGGTGCAAATGCCTGAGTTTTCAATGAGTTGCAAAAATCCTGATTCTTTAGCATGACCTCAAAAGGCAAACTAGTATCACTTAAGTTGTTTAAAATCTGCTGGCGCCATCTATTGATAAAAATGAGAAAAGGATTCTTATATTTCTTTTTAATTTTTTCTGTAAATTACTTGATTGAGAGACAATTATCGAATATAAATACAGTTTTTAACTGTAAAAATACGAAATTTTAACTGTAAAATAACAACTTTCTTTTGAATTAAATTTTTTTATTTACGTAAATTTTACTACTACTACTAATAATAATCATTACATTATTTTTACTACATACATTTCTAAAATTTGGTTGGACACAAAAGTTATGAAAGGTGGCAAGGAATATGAATACACATTTGAACATTAAAATTTACAAAACAATGTTCACTAACTAAAGGGTCAGATAATGACTATTTAAATTAATAAAAATTTTCTTAAAAATCACTATTATGAAGAAAGAACTAATAAATGTTGTGACAATTTCCGTTGACTTGCGAAATCATATTTATTTCCACAAATGCTTCTTTATTACTTATGATTAGAATTTCTTACTTTAGAAAAATATAACAATCATTCCAGTAATTTTAGTAAGTTTCTATTTGTCTTAAAACATTCTCTTAAGGAAAAATCTTTTTTATAAAATTTTGTTAATTTCAAAACACATGAAAAAATTAAATACACACTACTTTAAATAAAAAAAAAAATAATAAATACACAAGTCGTACTTCCTCCGAATAATGTTAAAATTTCAAATTTAATTACTTCAAGTCGGTTGTCCTTAAGTTTCATTTAGTTTCAAAAGATGAGATTTACTTTGATAGCCACCAAGGAAAATAAGGAATAAAATCCTTTATTTAATATTGCTGAAAGAATTATGAAAATTCTGAAAATATTATATTAAAATAAAACATTCTAACAACTTGTTAGTCAAAGACAGATTAGAAATGACTCTTAGAACTAATTTATAATGAAAATTAGCAAGTTGAAAGATATTTTTCTTGTTTAATAGCACTGATTAAGAAAATAAATCCATTCAAAATTTAGTTCATATCAACATAATTTTCTAAAATAATTGAATATGTGTATGTATGATTTGACAGATAAATTAAGAAAATTTCTACACAGCTGGTAGCCTAATAATTTACTCTCTTCCATTCGATCCAACAATCCATGGGTTCGAATCCTACATAGAGTATGGATACTTGTAGTGGTTCGAAATCCACTTTAAACCGTAGGTCTCGTATTGATTAGCAACGATGTGTGGATAAAGACTCTTGAGTGACAAACCAAAGCAGGAAAGTTTTATATTAGTATTTCCTAAAAAGTGTATCAGGAAACGTTAAAATATCCTGAGATTTATATGAAGGAAATAAAAAATAAATGGAATCCTTTTTAATTATGTTCATTTTTTATGTAATTAAAATTTCTCAGGATATTCTAACGTCAGAGAGCAATGATTAAAATTTTTATTGAGTCAGAAAAAAGATATTTACAGCAACTTAATAGGATGTTATGAAAAGTGATTTACAATCATATAACATGTAGAAGTATGTTTTGGTTCGTAAAATATAACTTTAGAAACTTATTAATTATTTTAAATTTTAACTTGGGTATTTAATTGAAATTCGTAATAATATTCTCACGTTTTAACATTTTTAAAGCTTTTTAATGAGGTGTAAAATAGTGGCCTTTGATGTAAAGCTCTTCATTTAATTAGGGAATTAGAATTCATTGTAAAAAAATTGAATAAGAACTTACTGTTAATAAGGATTATAATAATTTTTCTGGGAATATGAAATTTTTTTTAAATATTTGCTTGGAAATGAAATATTTTTTCATCTTGTATAGAAACTATATACTAGAATTCATATTGTCCAAAAACGTTTACTTTTGTTCTGAAAATAGATTCGAGTTGAAAACTTTTACGTTATTAGAATAGTGTTTTTTTTTTTTTTTTTGCTTAAAATTCTTATATCTGCTAATCTTATTCAAACATTGGTGATTTCGCGACAGCATGAATTTTATAATTTCTGATGAAGAAAACTATTGCTTAAAAAGTATCACACACAACACGTTTAATAATTAAACTTTATTGCAAATTTTTGATTTATTCAAAGTGAATTCCATCCTTACTTGTTGAAAGAATTTCATTCTTCATAATTTTAAATTAAACGTCTTTTTTTTCCTGTAACATAGCATTGTTGAAAAGTGGCGAAAAATGAGATTATTTTACATAGCCTTGATCTATATTAAAATTTTGTAGTGGAACAGTAATTAAAATATTTAATCTGAATAAATATGCAGTGTATAATAGTAAATCAAATATTTATGTTTAATATTACAAAATTTAAATTTTGAAAAGACATTTTAAAATTTACAAGTTAAATGAAACTCTTAAAAAAAGCTATGACTAATAACATCATTCATAACTTTCTTATTTACTAAGGTCAATAAAAAAATAAATATTTTTTTGCAGACTAAGTGAATAATCGATATTTCAACAAAGATTCAAAACAGTTATTCTAATAAGAATATTTATTTTTTGCTTGTGAATAACATATTGTAATTTAAAGTGCAATTATTACATATATATAGACTTGGGAATTTTATTAGATTTTCATCGTCTTCCAAAATCAGCATCACTTCCGGCTTCAGCCCCATTACTAGCATCAGCACCAAATCCGGCTTCATCGCCTGCTCCAGCGTCACCAGCTGTTCCGGCTTCACCTCCTGCTCCTACATCCATTCCTGCATCTGCTTCGCCTCCACTTTGTGCTTGGGAGCTCCCGTAAGTTGCCATAATAATTGCAGCCATTAAAAGAAAGACCTGTTTTATATAAGTCAGAAAAGCCACCAAATAGAGTTAAATTAATTACAGCACATTTTAGAATAACACAATGAAAATATTTATGTTAAAAATAATTTCGTAAGATTTAAATATGTACTTACTTTATAATATATTATTACAGTTTATCACAGAAAATAACATCTTAAATGAATAAACTTTTAGATTTTCATCAAATTAAGAATTTCAATGTTTTAATTGAGAGATGATCATTATTATCACACACATTGATAAAATTATTAGATTAATTAACTAGGGAACGAAGTTATTTTAACTAATGATTCAGGATAAACAATTTATTTTAAATGAAACAATGAAGTAATTCTCACAAAAATGCAAAAAAATGTGCTTTTAAAACATAGATAATATTTTAAGATAGTTAATATTTATATGCTTATAGTTGTCATTTAAAATACATTTAACTTAAATAACTTATCAACATTTTAAAATTATATACTAGATTTTTTAGCCGAATTATTTGATTTAATGGATTAACAAAAATTAATTTAAAGGAAAAGTTTTTTGGTAACACGTATTTTGCTCACATTGTAAAACACAAATTATTTTGATGAACGCCATGAATATTTTGATTATATGGAAAAAATATCTATCTACAAATGATCAACACTAACAAAAAATTACATAAGAATATCTAAGATTCAAATGCACAATAGTTAATAACAAGTTTTTGGAATTTATTTAAATATGTATAGTAATATTTATTACTTTTATATGTTTGAAATACATATAGTACAATAACTTTTTTCCGTAAAGCCTCTTGTATAATTTACAGAATACAAGACAAAATTTGTAACTTAATTATTTCATTATTTAAATACGTTAATGTTAATCTGGGGGGAATGATTATTTTTATATTTCATTTTTAAATCACAAATTTACTATTATTGCTGTAATATAGTATTAAATATGTTCCAAAATAAATTGTGATTACAACAACTACATTGGTTAGAAAATTAGTTTGTAAAAACTATATTAGTTTACCATTTTTTCATTAAATTAAAGTAATGTAATTATTATTTAGAGGATTAAAAATATTAAATTTTAATTATTAATTATAGCATATCCATCATCAAGTGGACCATAATTTTCATTATGATCCACTTTAACATTGACTTACATGAAAATTGACATTGTATTAAGAGACAATACATTTAACTTATATTTCAATATTTATTATAATTTTTTATAAATTACCAGGCAATAAAAACTGTATAAATGAAATATTTATACCTCTTTATGTATTTTTCCATTCACACATTATATTTAGCAAAAGCTTTAACTGAAATCTCCTAAGTTGAGCTGTACAAAGTTATGCATTTATATGGTGTTCTCTTATTTGATTTTACGCTTATAAATTAACATTTTACCTTACTCAGAGATTTTTTCATTTAATTTTATATATTAAGTTTCCTTCTACAGTATTTCCGATAGTAACAATTTAAAATTATTGTTAATACTTTTATAATTTTTAAAAGTATTAAAATGTTTTGTATCATTTTTAATATTTAAAAATATGTTTGATATAAGATATCTTTAAGGGGATATACTATTTTTTTATTTTTCAGATTTCTATCTTAAAGAAGCTTTTTAACTCTAAATGATATATCCCAAATCAATTTAAAATTAATTAATTTATTAATATAGAATCATTAAAAACTGTTTTCAAGCATATAATTAATGCAACCGTTATTGAATAATCATATAAAAATTAAATTCTTATATTATAAAATCTAGCAGTCATAATACTGGACTAAATATTTTAAGAAATTACAAATATACTTTTCCTGGTGAAAGCTTTCATCATTAGTTTAAATGGATCAAATGGGAATTATAAGAAAAAAAAATCTTTTCTAATGGCATAATAGTAATTTGGAGACTGTCATCAAATTAGTTTAATTATACTTACGTAGTATTTCATTTTGAAAAATATTTGAAAACCTCGGTGTAATATAATCTTTTGAAGATTTTTTAACCACTAAGTCAGTCGTTTTGCATTTTATAGTAAAGTGTAAATGATCGCGTGCAATTCTTCCATTATTTCGATAAAATATTCATTACAAATTTCCAATGCTTATAAATGACAGAATTTAATTCTTTTAATTTTCAAACAGGTGCTGAAAAAAAAACAATTTTATTCACGCTAATTCTTTATTATGAAAGGGAAAAACTATATCAAGGAAAAATTGTTTTCAGAAAGGATCGTGCAGGGTGGTACAAAATAGTCCTTTAGATCTGAGAGGACCCATGAAATTTTTAGAAATTCTATAAATATATTAAAAGAGCAGTTATGCATAAAGTGCATTTGATTCGCTATTTACAATTTATTTAATCATTTGATATATTAAATTATTTATTTTTCATTTAATATATCGAATGTCGTTTATTTTTCAAAATAAATGACGTCAAAAACAAGTAGCATAACAATGATAACAATTCTTTTCGTCTTGAAATCCAAAAATAGTTTTCATTCAAGAAAAGGATTGATTTTCTACATACATTCATAATTTAATTAAATAAGTTAAATCATTATAATTGGATATTTAGCACTTACATTTTATGAGAAAATTGAATAAATATCCTTAAAATGTAATTTTTTTAGAACTTCTTATTAGATTTCACAATATATATCTATTCGTAAAATTATATTACTTAAATTACTTGAAAACCATTGTAAAATAATAGCGTGTGATGGGAAGTTGAAAAGATTTTAATTTGAAATTATAATAAATGGCGAAGATTAGTTTAGGAGGAAAAAGATGTAAAATATTTAAGCGTGTATCTATATGAATCAATATTCAAATATTATATGATAATTTTATGGTATTTTTACCAAAGTATTTTCTTCTAAAATGGTTATCGTGTAATTAAAACACATTTCTTTGATTTAAATCATTGCAATTTTTTAAGAATTCTAAAAGTTGTGAGTTTTTAATTGATATAATAAAATATATGCTTTTATCGTATAAATATCTTAACCATCAATAATGTAAGAATAATATTCATTAATAAAAATTAAATATACATATATAATGCATAATATTAATCATGCATTATATATGTATCTTTAATTAATAAGTAAATTATAAATAAATTTTTAATATAAATTAATAATCAACTAAAGAATGAGGGAATGTTTCTTTTTAGAGTCACTGAAAACAAAGTTTCAAAAGAAACTTATAGTTTTATAGTTAGTTTTACATATAATATATATAGTTAACTTACATATAATATATATAGTTACGTATAATTTATAACTTGCAGTTAGTTTTACGTATAATATTATCTTCTAGTGTGATTGGAGAAATTTTTTATTTTTAAATGGTAATAAAACATAAAATTAATATAAGTTATTAAAAGCATTCATCTTTCATGGTTTTGAAGAGCATTAATCTGTAATATAGGACAATTTTTATACTACTAATGCTTTCTTTTAGCGTAATTATTCTGTTTACGAAAATAGTTAAAAAAATATTAAACATTAGGTTTAGTCTAAAATGTATTATTACTAATGTATGAAAGCAGCACATTTTACTAATAATAAATAAAAATGTTTTGTTCTGATATCTTTTTCAAATTATAATTCAATATGTAAAGAATACATATTTTATTTCCTCGTTTTGTTTGATATTTCCGCTAGTTATAAATGTATAGATTATTGAACTATTAATTCAATTCATTATTACATTATTTATATATATTATAAAAATTATTGATTTTAATAATGCATATCTATTAAAATTTTATTTCAAAACATTTGCCCAATGTTTTCTTCAGATATTACTTGAACAAAATGCAAATTCAAAATAAAATATTCTCTCACTATGTTACATAATAATTACAAATGATTTTTATTTTACGTCTTATTGATTCAAACACAGGATCTTTTGTGTTTATACTAATAATTAAAAAACATATTTCAAAGTTATGTTTCTATTATTATAGGACTAGACAGGTGATAACTTTTTGAAAAATGATGAGATTATTCAATTGAAACTATTTTTATGTGATGTTTTCTTTGAGGTGAATAAAAGATGATGTATTTGTACCACTTATGATGACGTGCATTATGCTCATGTCTCTCATTTCTGCACTGTTTATATTGACATAATTAAAATTGCAAAAGCCTTAACTACTACTTGTCTACTTGTAGTAGTCGACTACTAATAGTTGAATATTTTTGACTTATCGTGCTTTCGTTAAGAGGTTATTTTTGGAAATATATAAGATATAATGCAATTGTTATATCCAGCAATTTCCTGAGCATCAAAAATTATTTTTATTTATTGTTAGCTGAATTATATATATAGTGTTTGAATTTATGTATGTTTCGGGACATTTAAATGTTTTGTGATTTTAAATACCGTATTCTGCGGACATCATCAAATATAAAAACAAAATATTCATTGGATTTAAACAAAAGATTTTCATAAAATAAGAGTAAAAAAAAGGAAAGGGTATTCTATTCAATAAATATTTAGAAATACATTGACATTCAATACGAATATTTCTCATCATTTCAAAAAAAAAATAATTGTACTTATATTAATTTTTTAATCCCAGAAAAAGGATTAAATGAGAATAAAAAGGAAGATAAGATTTGTATTTCTCCACATGATTTAAAATAATAAGATAAAATTAAATTTGGCACATATTCCTTATTAAGTCGAAGTGTTGTCTAGATGTATAAGAGTTTCTTTTTTTCTCGGAGAAAGGTGCATATTATTTGGTTCCAGGAAGCTGAAGGAATTGATGTACATTATCATTCATATTAGCTATCATTTCAAGAACTAACAAAGACAAAAGATATAAAACAGGACTCAAAACAGAGAATTATTATAAAGGACAATTCTGAAGATTTGACGAGTTAAAATAAATGAACACATTTCATCATTATTTTGAGTGTTAAGTGAAATTATGAAAGGTTGAGAACTTATTACCTTAAAAATGTGTAAAGGGTAAAAATAAATTTCCTCACTGTCTAATCTCTACTTGAGTTAGAAGTCAGATATTTCTAACTTCTACCTATGTGTGATTTTTATATTTATTCATTATAATTTCAACTTAAAATCTATCCATCTTCTAACTTTCAGTCATTTACATTATTATCTTACAATGATTTTTTAAGAAAGTTAAGCAATTATTTTACTAACAGAAACGTTGTGAAATTTAATAAGAATTTTTAAAATAAAAATTCTACTTTAATGATATCTACTCATTTTTCTCATAAAATTTCAGAAATATATATCGAATTATTCTTCTTTAACTTATTCAATTAAATTATGAATGTATGTAAAGAAGGAATTTTTCACTTGAATAAAAATACTTGTTGGATTTCAAGATGAAAAGAATTGTTAGCATTTTTGCGCTACGTGTTCTTGACGTCATTTATTTTATAAAACTCCCTTAATATATCAAATGATCAAATAAACTGTAAATAGCAAATCAAACGCACTTTAAAAAAATGTTTTTAATCTATATATTAAATTTCTAAAGAATTTTAATCCTTTTAGAACATAAGGACTATTTTAAACACCTTTGCCTAATTTTTCCTATAAACAATTTTTTTGTCATTCTTTCCTTATTTTTCAGTTTGTCTCTCTCAAAATAAAGAATTAGCGTGAATGAATTTGTTTTATATTTCAGCACCTGTGAGAAATTAATGAATTAAATCCTCTTATTTATAAGCACTGGAAATTCTTTATGGATATTTTTTTGAAATAATGAAAGAATTACACGCGATCATTTTCACTTTCCTATAAAAGGGAAAACGACTAACCAATTGTTAAAAAATCTTCATAAGATTAGAATAGAAAGAAGTTTTTAAACACTTTCTCAAAATGAAATACTGCGTAAGTATAATTAAATTAATTTGATGACAATTTCAGATTTATTGTATTATTTAGGTAAGAAAGTTCTTTTTTCTGATTATTTTTATTTATCCATTTAAACAAAGGATGAAAGATTTCACCAGGGGAAAGTATATTTGTTATTTCTTAAAATATATACTTCAGTATCATAACTGCTTGATTTTATAATATAAAAATTTAATATATATATGATTATTCAATAATGGTTTCAATGTTTATAGGCTGATAAATGGTTTGAATATTTCTATATTGATAAATCAAAAAATTAATTAATTTTCGATTGATTTAAGTGATTTTATTTACAGTTAAAAAGCTTCCTTAGGATATAATTCTGAAAAGTAAAAAAATCAGCACATTTTCCTTTAAAAATATTTTATATCAAAAATACTTTTAAAGTATTGGAAAAAAACAAAAACAAAATACAACTAAATAGTTGTAAAAACTATGAAAGTATTAAAATAATTTTATAATTTTTTGCGTCAAAGAATACTGTACAATGAAATTTAATATATAAAGTTAAAGGGAAAAAAATATATATGGCTGAGTTATGTTATAAAAATTAATCAATCCAAAAATGCCCGAAAATTAGAAATGTAATCAGAAAGCACCAAATAAGTGCATAACTTTGTATAGTTTAAATAAGGAATTTTCAATTAAAAATTTTGCTAAAATTATAATATGAATGAAAAATTAAATTAGCAAACTTTTAGCATATAAATAAAAAAAATATATAAATTAAAAAGAAATTAAAAGCGACTAAACTTGAGAAAGCAGAGCCCTAACACTGCAATAATATGTGCAATTACTTTCCACTTTATCACATTCATAAGCGTAAATTTTTTTTAACATTGAAAGCTATAAAATGATTTAATATTTCTATTATATTATAATTTTAATATACAATTATATTATAAAAAGAGTAAATGTCTTAACTCTACAGTTATATTTCATAAGAAGATTAAATATCTTAATAAAAAATTATGATACTGATGTAAAGCAACGTTAAGTGAGAATATATATTAAAGCATATCTTCTCAAAAAATTAGGCTCCAAAACATTTTCACAAATTGCACATTTTTCATAAATGAATAGTAAATCAATTTAGCCTCTAAATTTCAATTCTAAATTTGTTTATAAATTTAACGAATTCAAAATTTCTCTTGAAGTAATTATTGTAAATACATAATGGTATAAATTATCACCTAGAATATACTAGAATAAAAATTTGTTAACTGCAATCCTTTTTAAGTATTTACTTCACGTAAATTTAATAGAAAATTGAGAAATTACTAGAGTTCTATAAAACAACTTTTCTTTCACATATATTTTTTCGAATTAAAATTTATTATTTCAACTATTTAGTACTAAATTACAGCAATAATAGTAAATTTTTGTGATGTAAAAATAAAATTAAAATATTCCTATTGAATTAATATTACCACATTTAAATAAAGAAATATTGAAAATATAAGTTTCATTCTGTTTTCTGTAAATTTTCGGAAAATTTTACTGAAAAAAAATGTACTTTATATGCATTTTAAATAAATAAAAGTAATAATACTGTATATTTACATATATCCCAAAAACTTTTATCGATTGTGCATTTTCATATTAGATATTTTTATGTAATTTTTCAATACTATTGATTGTTTGTGTATAGATATTTTTTTTTTCCGTATAAGCAAAATGTTTAAAAATATTTACGGAGTCAAGGTTCATCAAAGTAATTGGAGTTTTACAATGTGAGCAAAATACTTTTACTTTAAATTAAGTTTTGAGTTAATCCTTTAAGTCAAGTAATTCCACAAAAATATCCAATGTATTATTTTAAATATTGATAATTTATTTAATTAAGTGTATTTTAAATTATAATTAAGCATATAAATATTCAATATCTTAAAATATTAGCTGTTTTTTAAAGCACTTTTTTCTAATTGTGTTAGAGAGAGAATCATTCAAATCACAATATTTTATTTAAAATATATTTTAGATCCTAAATTATTTAAATATTTTTATTCCCCAGCTATTTATTCGAATTATTTTATTAATGATAACGTTAGTTTTCGCTCTATTGAAACACTGAAATACTTTATTTCATAAATTCTAAAAATTAATTCATTTAGTGATATTAATTTCTATGATAAACTGTAACAATATATCATGTAGTAAATACATATTTAATTCTTATGAAATTATGTTACAATGTAAATATTTTTATTACATTATTTTAAAATTTTCTTTATTTGGATTCTTTTCTGACTTACATAAAACAGGTCTTTCTTTTAATGGCTGCAATTATTATGGCCACTTACGGCAGCTCCCAAGCACAAAGTGGAGGCGAAGCAGAAGCAGGAATGGATGTAGAAGCAGGAGGTGAAGCCGGAACAGCTGGTGACGCTGGAGCAGGCAATGAAGCCGGAGTTGGTGCCGATGCTAGTAATGGAGCTGAAGCTGGAAGTGATGCTGATTTTGGAAGACGATAAAAATCTAACAATATTTTCATGTCTAATATCTGCACTTAAAATTTCAATATGTTTTTCACAAACAAAAAATAAATATTCGTATTAGAAGAACTGTTTTGAATCTTTATTGAAATCTCTATTATTCATACACTTTGCAAAAATAAAGTAAATTATTTTTTGACCTTACAAACACAAATATTTAAAATAAATGCACACTTGAATTTTATATTGTGCAACTAAAAATTTTTGACATAAATCAAGAACTTGTAAAATATTTTTGTAGTATTTCCATTATAGATCGCGACTTTGTATTAAGAATTATAATAATATAATAACGCAGATTTTGTATAATAAATAACATTAAAAATTATAAATGTTATATCAAAAATGATTCTATTATAATGCAACTTTATGCAAAAAATCAAAACCGTGACTTTTCACAAAATTCTTTATTTTAATATTTTTTCCAAATAATTTCTAGCTCCCCAATTAATATTTATTTCAGACATTTTAAACAGACTTAAATCATCCACAAAAGCTTTTATTTACTTTCAAAAATACAAATTTTAAAATTACGAATTTTTAAAAAACGAAAAACCAAGGAGAAGCATTTTATTCTCCATGAGATATTGATAAATTTTTTATAAATAAAATTACTTACAAGAAGTAATAACGAAAAACTATATTTTACTGCGTTTTTTTCCCCAAAATATTCTTAACACGCAGTAATGTTATTATTAATTAAAGTTTTACCTCTGATATCTATAAAATGAAAATTTAAAAGTATATTTAATATATTAACAAAAATTTAGCGTTCGTATATAATTGATTGCAGTGAAAAAATTGAAAACAAATTTTGAAATAATTATTTTTAGAAATAATTTTAAAATTTTGGTTTCTTTCTAGAGTAAATTTATAATTTATCTTTTTTTACTCTTCTCATTAAAAAGATATATTCTTCAAGAAATTATCTTATTTAGATAATATTTTATTAACGCATTTTTTTTTATATTTCATTGCAATTGTTATCAATTCACCAGTGAGTGTATAGTTTTGCAAATTTGTACAGTGAACAAATTTTAATATAATGGACATGTGTTAATTACAAATATATATTTATATAATTGGAGGAAATTGGAAATTTGTTTGAATACAAACAATTTCTAAATATATAATTTAAAAGAAAAAATATTCACGTTGTTATTATATAAATTGATATTATATTAAATTAAGTTGATAAATAAATTGAATAGCAAAGTGATTGATAATTTAATTTTGTAGAACTATTTTCATAATAAAAATTTACACTAAGTATTTAAGTGGTAATAAATTTCCTATATGATTACAATCACATATGAAATTTAAATTTTAATGAATTTTTCATTTGGACATAAAGAAATTCATGATTTTCTGAAGGTAATCTTTTAAATTTTCTGAGAGATTTGATTACTATCAATAAATAATTACATTTAAATTTGGGAAGTTTATTATGTAAGCATATTTCTTGTTCCCAATCAAGCATTTAATTTGGGATTCATTTGATCATCATTCTTCTGGAATATTATATAAAATCATTTAAATTATAAAAATAGGATTTTGCGTCATAAATATTTATATAAAATTCCAAAGAAATCACTAATCACTGTATTTTTATATTCATAAGTGATAACAATATAACTAATAATATGCTTTATAACCCAGGGCTCTCAATCAGAAAAATAAGATATGGGCACTGTAGACCTTGGCTTACTTGGGCTGTAGTGCCACAAGTTTAGTTTAGTGGTAAATATCAGTTGCAATATTTTTAATGGGTGAAAATATCGGTTACGCTTTTTATAGTCACTAAGGTTATAAATTACAAATATTACGTAAAGGGTTTTACTAGGTTATAAAAAATGCTCTGTTGATCAAATCAACAAATAAATTGTTTTATTAACACTATTAATTTATTCAAAAGTCAATTATTCTTGGAAATTATTTAAACATAAATCTATTAAAAAAACTCAAAAGTGATAAACATATAAATCAATTTGAACCTTTCCTGTTTTCAATAATTTCTTACATATTATGCCGAAATGTTACTGTGCACTATCAGAATAAAACATGCTTATTTTTACTAATTTACATGCAAAAATTTAGAATATAATTTTCTAAATGTTCATTAAAAATTTGAAACCATTTGAGATATTTAAGCAAACTTTACATACTTCCATCTTTTTTTTCTAGACATTTAAGCCTTTAAGAAGCGCAGTTAAGAAATTCAAACCTGCAATTAGTTTTAATTGCTGAATATTAGAAAAATAAATTATTTCAATGATAAATAAAGATTTAATGAGAAGGAATTGGGATTGTGTCTCATTCATTTTAATACTATAGAAGATAATTAAGGTATAAGATAAGCCATACTAATGAATTACTGTGTGAAATATTTTTAATAAATATTCCATTCTAATTGTGACATAAATGATGGATTATAATACATTTTCATAAGGTAAAATTATTTTACGTTATAAAAAGGTATACATTTTTAATATGCGGTAATTAAGGTATATGCGGTAATTAAGGTATATGCGGTAATTAAGGTATGCGGTAATTAAGGTATATATTTATCTTAAGTGGTTGCATAAAAATATTAAATACTTCTTTAATCTTTGTCAATGTTACATTGTCATTGAAATCCTCAACTATTTCAACAATGATTTTAATAAAATGTTTCTTGAATTTGTATTTTTGAATTAATTAAATTGAAACAATGTGTAAAATTAAATAATTTCTTCAAAAGATTAAATAATAATCTTACAAATTAATTCATGTAATGTAATCCATTTTTCTTTCGAAAATCAAAGTTTGGACATTAATGCTACCATATGTTGAGTGTGAGAAACATCGTAAAAAAGTATTTTAGCATCTTTTGTGTTTCCTTCTCTATAGTTCAATTGTAAAATAAATTTTGAGAAAAAGCTTAAAAGGGCATTTTAAAGCAATGTAAGACATCTTCTAAATAATGTGCTTTTACATTTTTCTAATAGTTTGATTTAAATTCCATAATTCTAAAATTATATCTTGAGAGTTAATATTCTATATTCTTACAATGATATATAATATTGACGTGATTACATACACGTACAATAATAATATAGCAACTTTCAACTAGATATACTGGATAAAAAATGAACTTGGTAATTAAAATATTTTAAAGATGTTAAAAAGGAAAATAACGAATTGTACCAAAGGACATGGACGTTATACCGATAAGTATAAAACAATATTAACTAAATAAATCTTAATTTATCGTCTATGATATCCTACAAAAGTCATAAACTGAAAGTACAAAGTATAAGATTAATTTTGGCTTTTAATAATTATGTGCATCCTAATCAATTTAAGTTTCGTTAAGAGTTATCTAGTTACTATAGTTTCATACTTATCGATATCATGTTCAAGTAATTTGGTTCATTTCCTAATTTTTTCTTTTTAACTTCTTGTTTAGGACATTTTAATTACAAATTTTATTTTTTGTTTATTATATCTAGTTGACGTATGCTTAATGAAATATTTATTATACATTTTTGTAAGAAGATAAAATATTAATTCTGAAGATATATAATTTAATATTTTTAAATTGAAATTAAATTAGTAGAATAGGGAAAAAAGTACTACACTGCTAGCCATCCAAATTGTAGCACCAAGAAAGACAAGAGATATCGCAATAAAATTTGATTCGTAGATAACATGTTGACCAAATATCAAATTATTAAATTTATCGATTTCTGTAAATTGCTGTTCCGGCCAAAATCGGTAGCCAGAGTATTCGTCATTGGAGATCACTGCTGCCACACGTCTCACCATTATATCAAAGAGACCTTGGATGTGTGCTTGAGTTACATCAGACCAAGCATTTTTCACACGTTACCAAATGTGATTTGATGTGGCAGTTAGGGATGTATTCTTGGTCAACTGTTGAGCAGTCATGGACCATATGTATTCTATCGGTGAAAGATCCGGAGAGCAAGCCATCCAGGGAAATAACTCAATATGGTGATTGACGAAGAACCCTTGGACAATGGGTGCTATATTTGAATGCTCATTATCCTGTTGAAATCTGGTTGTAGGCAAGCCATGAAGGTAAGGAAAGACAACTAACTCCAACACTTCCGAAACGTAATGCTAGCTATTTTAAGTACCGGAAATGTATTTTAGAGGAGTGTGAGAGTGATATCTAATATACCCCATAGGATAATACCTGGAATAGGAGGGGTGTAGGGGTGCATAACGCAGCTGTTCAGCATCCTCTCTTCACGGTGTCTCCAGATTCGAATGCGACTATCGTGGTGTTGCAGACAGAAGCGTGATTCATCAGTAAAGGCAATTTCTTTCCATTTTGCCGTCCACATCCTTCTTTCATTGCATTATTGGCAGCGGAAACATCTATGGCTCTCATCAAGGGAAGACAAAGCAAAGGACGTCTTGTGCACAGACCACTCATTTGTAAACGGCGTTGAATGGTACGCGCAAACACTGGATGAGGCGTTACAAATTGAATGTGCTGTGCTATGGTTCTTGGTGTAGTAGAGCGATCCGTCATTGCCATGCGCAATATTTGCCTGTTATCACGTGAAATAGTGCACTGAGGTGGATGTAATTGAACAAGTCGGTCCGTCGTAACCTCCTGATTCCAACGATCACATATCCGCAATACAGTTGTTTGATTTCGTCCAACACGACTACCGAATTCCCTGAAAGATAATCCACAATCTCGACAGGACGCTATTTTCCCTTTGCCGAATTCGGATACTTGATCAAAAACTGATCGATGTTTTCTGCGAGACATAATCATTATTAAAAAAAAAAAAAAAAAAAAAAAAAAAAAACAATTGTTGAGCTTGAAAACGTCAAAATCTTCAAGCCTTAAACAGTGATTTGAAGTGGGGCCACAAGGACTCATGATGTGCGTTTGTGCTGAAATTCTAATTATTTGCATATCTTACCTCCCTTAATGCATGTTGTAAATTTTATGTTATTTGCATGCTTCCTTTAGGGGCTTACATGTTTCAAGGAGTGTATTCAGATAATTCCTTTATTACTGTTGCTTCAATGCTCATGATGTAAAAATAAGTTGAACTACTTTTTTCTATTTTGTAACATAAAAATACATAATTCAGAAACAGTATTACATACTTTAATAAATAAATTTTTAAACTTTTTTAAAGTTATTTTTACAATTAAAATATAAAGAAAAACAACCTAAAGTTAGTAAAATAAATTTTTACTATGATTGTCATCCTCTATGGATGTAGCATTAATATTTCCCACTTGAATTTCGAAAGTAAATTGGATGACTTTACATAAATTAGTTTGTTTGACTTATTTATTCTTTTGAAGAAATTACTTAATTTTACATATCGTTTCAGTTTAATTCAGTTCAATAATACAAATTCATGAAACAATTTATTTAAGTGATTATTGAAGTAGCTGAGGATTTGGATGACACTGTAATATTGACGTTGCCCAGATAGATCTTTTTAGACTGTGAAAAGCCCTAAATTAGTCATTCATAAATATATTTTTTTAAACAAAATTTGTAATAAACAGAAACAAAGTAAAAAAATTAAAATTTTTATGTTTCCTTTATTTAATTAAAGTTCCTTTTTATGTTTAATTAAAGAAGAATTTATAATTTTTATGAATACGCTTAATATAAATATGTAAAATTGTCAGAAGAACTACACACTCCATTATAGGTAAATTAATTTTATACTATATTTTACCTTAATTACCTTATATTAATAAATTTTATATTTTTATTAAGTAAAATACAGAATTTTACCCGATAAAAATATATTATAATTCATCATTTAATTCATTTAGACTGTATTTTTTTATCGCATAATATTCAACTATAATGGATTCCTTCCCACGTGGATCTCGAGGGGAAGGAGATTGTGGACACTTTGGCCAAAGCTGTGGGTCTGAGGACGATGTGTCGTCGGCACCTCTCATATTTCAAGAGATACATTTAAAGATTAAACATGAGAATAAAACTACTTGGATTGTCCCTCCTGAGCATCATTGGTACTGCTGCGCACGTCCAGGTGCTTCCTTGGTTACTGGTTTTAATAGACAAGAACAAACGGCTATTGCCCGTTTCAGAAGTGACCATCTTAGTAACTTGAAATTCGTCGAGAGTACGAAGAAATTCGAAATTTGCTCCAAGTGCTTAAATGAACAGGCCTCTCCTTAACATATTGTTCAATGCCTTGGTATCTAAGGGAGAGATCTGATGAAGAATCCATTTATGGTACTTTAGTTTTTAAAAGTGTTTGAGCTCATAGATCTGGTCTAGCACTGCTGACCTCGGGGGCATGCAACAACAACAATAGACTGTTTCTTGCATAAAAAAGATTTCGCTGTAATTATATAGTATTAGAATGAATGTGACATATCCAATTCCTTCTCACTAAATCTTGATTATTAAATAAAATAATTTTATTTTGTACAGCTCAGCAATTAAAATTAATTGTAGGTTTGAATTTTTAAGCTGTGCTTCTAAATTACTAGAAGAAGAGAAGAAAGTACTCAAAGTTTTCTTGGTTATTTTAAATAGTTTTATATTTTTTGTGAATAGTTAGAAAATTATCTTTTAAATTTTTTAAATTTCCATGAAACTCTTTGGAGGCTCATTCTTGTGAGGCTGATCAACTTCATTTTAAGGTTAAACTCCAACATAGCCTCAAATAAAAAAAATTGATATGTCTATCAAACATATCAAATCGAAAGATGTTATAGAAAGATGTTTGAAAGACCTTTTAAAAGTTACAAGATAAACGTAACTCTCATGTTACATCATTCATAACTTTCTTATATAATAAGATGAATAAATAAATAAATTCTTTTTTTACAGAGTATATAAATAATAGAGATTTCAATGAAAATTCAAGGCAGTTCTTATAATAAGAATATTTATTTTTTGCTTTTGAAAAACATATTGAAATTTATAGTGCAGAAATTAGGCATGGGAATTTTGTTAGGTTTTCATCGTCTTCCAAAATCAGCATCACCTCCGGCTTCAGCTCCATTACTAGCATCAGCACCAACTCCGGCTTCATCGCCTGCTCCAGCGTCACCAGCTGTTCCGGCTTCACCTCCTGCTCCTACATCCATTCCTGCATCTGCTTCACCTCCACTTTGCGCTTGGGAGCTCCCATAAGTTGCCATAATAATTGCAGCCATTAAAAGCAAGACCTGTTTTATGTAAGTCAGGAAAGCCACCAAATAGAGTAAAGATAAGTATAACAAATATTATAATAACGCAATGAAAATATTTATAAAATAATTTTGTAAGAATTATATATGTATTTACTATGTAATATACAGCTTATTATAAAAAATAATATCCTAAATGAATTAACTTTTATATTACATATTTTAATACATTGAATATGCTGATAGATGCATTTAATTTTATTTGTTTAGTTAAAATATTGAATATTTTAATCAAACAAATAAAAATAAAATGCATCAATAGAGAAATGATCAATAGTAACAAAAATTACATTAGAATTTTAACTATGAAAATGCGCAGTATTGAACAACAAGGTTTTGAGATTTATTTAAATATATAGTTACATTACTTACCTTTGCTTAAAATACATATAGTACAATAAAATGTTTCCATAAATGTTTCTGAAAAGTTTATCAAAAACGTGATAAAATGTATAATTTCTATATTTAAATGCGATGTTATTAATTCAAAAGGATCATTTTTACTTATTTTTACGTCATAAATTTACTATAATCACTGTAAAATAGTATTAAATATTTATCATAATAAATTTAAATTACAACAGCTATACGTGAAGAAAAAGTTGCTTTAAGAAATTATATTAATTGATCATGTTTCTATTAAATTTAATGAAAGTAAATACTATTAAAAGGAATAAATTTAGGTTTTAAATTTGCATTGCAATATCTCCAAATTGATAATTTGCATTGTGGTCTACTAACAATAATTTCACCAAGAGAAATTTTGAATTATTAAAATCAATTTATAGAAAAATTCGGAATTAAAATAAAAAATTTAAGGTAAAATTGGAATTTATTATTTAATGGAAAATTTGCAATTGACGAAAAGATTTTGGAACCTAATTTTTGGAGAAGGTGAAGTTTTAATTTATATTTCTTACTTATTTTTGCTTTATAGAAGAATCGTTATTTTTTGTTAAGATATTTACTGTTCTTATAAGGTCTAATTGATCTTATAATAACAATTTTTAAAAGTCAAATCAAGAAAACAGTTATTTTTCTTTTTTTATTTCCGAAATCACTTTTATAATCGCATTAGGTTTGGGAATTTTTACTGCATTAAAATTAGAATACAATAAAATAATTAAACTATTTTATAGCTTTCAAAATAAGGAAAATTTTGCGCTTATAAAGGTGATAAAATTGAAAATAATTGCATATATTATTCCATAATTGCATATATTAAAGAGGAATAATATAATTGCACTTATTAACCCCCTTTAACTTTGACTCACAAAAACTTTATATGCATATAAAATCTTTATATCACCGTATATTCTATATAAAGAAAATATTCCTAAATTTTTTCCATTCATACTAAATTTAGAAAAAGTTTTAATTGGAAAATCCTAAGTTAAGCTGTACAAAGTTATGCATTTATTTGATGCTTTCTGATTTAATTTCTAATTTTAGTGCTTTTCTGGATTAATTAATTTTTTACTTTACTCAAAGATATTTACCTTTTAATTTTATATATTAAATTTCATTCTATAGTATTTTCCATGGTAAAAATTAGACATTTTTTTAATACTTTTAAAATTTTTAAAGCATTAAAGTATTTTGTTTCATTTTTTAATACTTTAAAAATATGTTTGATATAAAATATTTTTGAAAAGATATACTAATTTCTTATTTTTCAGATTTCTATCTTAAGGAAGCTTTTTAACTCTTAATGATATCTCTCAAATCAATCTAAATTAACAAATTTTTCAATTTATAAATTAAGAAATATTCAAACCATTTATAAGCCGTATAATCAATGCAACTATTATTGAATAATCATACAAACAATAAATTCTTATTTTATAAAATGAAGCACTCATAATAACTAAGTTTATATATTTTAGAACTCTAAAATATAATTTTAACTAGTGTAAGCTTTCATCGTTAGTTTAAATGGATGAACATGAGTTATAAAAAAAATTACTTTCTCTTAACGGCTTAATAATAACTTGGAGATTGTCATCAAATTAATTTAATTATACTTACGCAGTATTTCATTTTGAGAAATGTTTGGAAACTACTGTCTATTCTAATCTTTTGAAAATTTTTTAACTACAAACTCAGTCATTTTCTCTTTTATAGTAAAGTGTAAATGATCGCGTGTAATTCTTCCATTATTTCGACAAAATATTCATTACAAATTTCCAATGCTTCTAAATGAAAGGATTTAATTCTTTTAATTTTCCCACAGGTGTTGAAATAAAACAATTTTATTCACGCTAATACTTCATTTTGAAAGAGAAAAACTGAAAATCAAGGAAAGAGAAGATAAAAATTGTTTATAAAAGGATTTTGCTGGATGGTACAAAATTGTCCTTTTGTTCGGAGTGGACTTGTATTTTTCAGAAATTCAATAGATATGTTAAAAAAACATTTATGCATAAAATGTGTTAGATGTTCTATTTACAGTTTATTTGATTATTCGATACATTAAGGGAATTTTTCAAAATAAATTATAAATGTCAAGAACATATAGTACAACATTATAACAATTCTTTTCATCTCACACTTTTGTGGAATGATTGTAAATGCAGACGGCACTAGATCTTGCAAGTAATGTAAGAACTGTTCTGAGGAGAAGCTCACCCCAGAACATATTTTTAAGTGACAGGCCATTGTAAGTAGTTTACAAGGCCATTGATGAATTTTCCTTTCAGGGAAATCTCTATAATGATGAAATTGTACGCATTGCCAATGCCGTGATTTTGGCACTTTCAGTAATTTGAATTAACTTCCAATAGACACGGCATCAGCCAACAAACCAATTCTTTTCATTTAGGAATCGAAAAAGTTTTCTCATTCAAGAAGAAGGTTATTTTTCAACATATAACCACGATTTAATTAAAAAAGTAAAAGATATTATTTAAATCCTTCAAGAAAAAGGCACAAAATGAAATTTTTTAGTTATTCTTCTGTTTCTCTCTTTTTTCTTTAATAAGATATGATGTTTTCCTTAATAATTAAAGCTTTTAGAGAGTAAATAATACGATTTTGGACTCAAAGGAACAAACAAATAATTGCAAAATACAATTCATATAATTATAAACGCATAATATAATTACTAAATTTCGCATTCTGTTATAAATCGTTACCAAATCCTGAAAGGAATAATATTTACTTGGGAATAAATTTGGAGAATCCTCAGTATCAGAAATATAATTGTAACTCAACCTAGGTTTCTATTGTATGATTGTGACTGAAAAATGAAACTTAGTGTTATCTTGAACCGAAAGGCAACATCTTAAAGGCTATTATCAATTTCACTAATAATAGCTCCTATTGATCAATATAGGCTATTATCAGTGCTATTTTTCCTTCACAGCCAGCGAAGACATTTTTACCACAATAGCGTCCTGCGCAAATCGCTTAAATATGTGTAAAAATGAAAAAAAATATGTAACGTGGCAAATTTTCAAAGAACAAACAACATTTTCAAACGCACTACTTCTAAAAATATTTGTGCTCAGTTCGCAGAGTACTTTTTAGAATTTATAATCGCAGCCGTTAGAGGAACATGGTAAACCTTTCAAAAATAATTAAAATTAATTTTGTCCAGAAACAAAAAAGTGAGTTACAGATTGTTCCTTAAGAAGCTAATAAGTTTTTACTTTTTGAGTTGAGAGTTGCTTGGGACTGCGAACAAATGGACATTTTCTCAGTTGGCTATGACTAATATACTGTGTATCTGAAAGAAGTGAACAGGCCTTGTTCAGATGCTTCCTTCAATTCCGTGAATAACATAACAGACAAAAGCTTTGAAAATAAGCCGTGTTTTGCTTTCCTTAAGGTAGATAGTCACATGCTCTAGCCACATATTCATGTTTCATAAGGGAAAAATTCTCGTGAGCTCATCTGAGAGACATGAATGCGGAAATCTGAAGCTCAATTTGTATCTGGGATGGCTCTAAAACAGCTGTGATAAAATCAAAGAACTTCCACTTTGAAAAACGTGGCCCCATTCACTGAATCATTACGAATTTTTAGATAATTAATACTAATTTTCTTTTAATAAGAAACTGATCTGTAAAAGGAATTTGATATAATTATATAAAGATTAGAATTATTATATATTCATATTAAAATAGCTAAAATCAATGATATGACATCAAAATTTTAAATAAATAAATGAAGCATAATTTCTACATAATAAAATGTTGATTATATTATTGAAGAGAGGAGTTATGAACTTTATCCCCTTTCGATTAAGCTTTCCTTTTACTTTTCTACATCTTATAATTATTATTCGTTCATACTCATTATTTTTTTATTAATTGAGAAATTGGAAATTAATAATAAATTTTTTGTATTCGTCAATGTAATTTCTTAAAGATGTTAGTTATTGTGTAATGTTGATGCTCAATGAAAAACATTCATACTAAATAAAACAAGATATCATTATGATTAAATTGATAATCATAGTCTTGAATATGTGTGCCTGTGTCTTATTATACAATGTTTAATAGCAACATAGCTGACTGCCCTGTTCAGTGTTCAGAGTGCCTGACTGCGGATAGGGAGGTCCTGGGTTCGAATTCCATTTCGGGCATGGATGTGCTTTCTCTCTATCTATCCTGTCTTTGTCCTTTCTGTGTATGAATGAGGTGTGAATGGTTGCCTACCCTATAAACGGGTCCCTATTTCATGTGTGTACTGAAGCAGTCGGACTCCACACCAAATATGGTTCAGTATAGAAAAATGGAGCAGCGCACCCCATATTGTCAGCCTAGCTGGCACAAGACAAAAAAATAGCAACATAGCTATACCCATAAAATATGGCCTTTATTAACGATTATAACAATTTTTTGTTTTAATTTAATAATATATTGATATCTAAATAACTCAGAAAAATATTATTGTTTGGTAAAACATGAATTACAGCACGTTCTTAAAAATGTTTGCTCAAAATTCAAACTTGTATTTTTATTTACTTTTTGAAACTAATAATTGAGCAAAAATTCTTTTACCATGGAAATATTATCACGCAGGAAAATATTATAAGGCTGAATATAATTTACGGAAGAAAAAGTATTTTAAACAACTATATTTAGAATATTCTTCCATTTGTTTAAAATCTGGCTCCTATTTGTTAATATTTAATATATGATACATTAAGCCTCTTAAGAATTCTATAATATCGATTCTTATATATATGAGAAAAATTCAATGATTTTTAAAAAATGAATTCAGCAGATAAACCGTTCGTAACAAAACTTTATAGGAGGTTTATTATATTTTCAAAATTTTGAATTAGTTTAGAGTTATAATATCTTTCTTTTTATTTTCAAAGTAAATAAAACAGTTTTCTTTAATGTTACATCACTTTCTAAGGGAGGGGGAAAAATTATCAATTTTTAAAGAATTTGATATGGTACGAAATATCATAATTTGAGTTTTAAAGTTGTCAATCTGAAGGCTGATGAAAGTTGAATTGCTGGTATATGTAAAATAAGAATATTTATCATGAAACATTAAGCTTTTATAAAGGTATTTCAAATGTTTTAGAATAGTAAATAATGCTCATAAATTTTTAACATTGTTACTCAGTGATTTTAAAAGTAAACAAGAAATATTTACTTTTAAAATACAGATACAGATAAAGATTATGATAAAATACAAAAATACAGATAAATTATAGAAATTTTAATAAAAATTAGAAACAATTCTTTCAATAAGTATGTTTTATTTATTGCTTCAATCACGTATTTAAATTTAGATTAAACAACAAACATAACATACGAGAATATTGTTATGTTCTCATCGTTTGCCAAAAGGCTCAGGTTTCAGCAGAACTGGTCCCAACTCTTGTTTCACCGCCTCCTACTTCAATTTTACTACCTGCCTGCTTCATCTATTACTCCTACTTCCATTTCTGTGTCTACTTCTTCCTCAGCACCATTTTATCTTTCGGTATTTCCATAAAGAGTCATAATAATTACTATCATTAAAATCCAGAACTTTTTGACATTCAACAGGAAAACAATCAAATATAATGATAAGTATACTTCAATTTTACAGTCTTGATAAGTACAATATAATGAATTATTCTATAATTAATAAAAATAATTAAAATTGAAATTAGAAATGATTAGTAAAACATACGTTTAAAACGTATTTTTAAAACGTAATAATTCTATATCTAATTGTAAATTTTTAAATTATGTATAAATTACCTACCGATAAAAAATTTAATAAATTTTATTAATGAATTGTTTAACGTGAGAATTTGTTAATTTCACTAGTAAAAAAAGAGTGCTTTCCATAGCCCAAGTATTTTATTTTTTTTATAAAAAATATGATGAAATAGAGCTGCATAAGTACTTTAACGGCATTTAATTATTTTAATAAAATGGATCTATATTTAAATGATCAGAAGTAACAATTCTCAAAATTATAATTTGATAATATTGACTACACACAAATATATAAGTAAGTAAATAAATAAGTTATATATATATATATATATATATATATATATATATGCATGTGTGTGTATATGTATTTGTATCTAAATTAGAGTTGTGATGATAATTTATTATAACTTAAGATGATATCAACTCGAAAATGAATATTTATCAATGAGTTAAATATATTTTCAATTTACCATTACCAGAAATATTAATTAAATCTTAATTACATCAACAACAATCCAATGAAAAGTAGTTTAAAAATATTTTATTAATTTATTATCTTCTCTCTTTTTCTCTCTCAAAGCATAATATTTAATATTATATTTTTGTTACCAAAGTATTATATTTCATGGAGTAGTATTAATATTTATTTATATTCATTTGTGGAAATTTAATTGATGATTTACATTTTTTTTAACTTTAAAAGTTTTATTTTTAAAATAAAATAGAAGCCGTTGTTGATGTTGAATATCTTTTTATGAAAATCTGAAATAAAAATTAATTGGGAATTTAGAAATTATTTTGTAAAGAAATATTAAACTCGAAAGGTTTGTGAAAACGCACAGTTTCGATTTCATGCAGAAAGTTGCATTAAAATAGAATTATATTTCGATATAAAATTCATTTATTTTACAACATCTGTGTAATATTTTATTATAATTATTCTTAATAAAAAGTCACGACCAAGAAAATTAGGAATTTAACAAAATATGTTTCACAGAGTCTCGTTCTATTTCAAAATTTTATAGTTGCAAAGCATTTAAAATACTTAACATGAATGCATTTTAAGTGTGCCATTATTTTATATATCTGTATTTAACATTAAAAAATTGAAATTTTGAAGGACATTTTAAAAGTAACAAGTTAAATGAAACTCTAATAACACATTATTACATTTTTCAAAATTTTTTTTTATTCAGTAAGGTCAAAAAGGAATAGTTTTTTTCTTATGTTTATGAATAATAGAGATTTCAAAGACAATTGAAAACAGTTCTTATAATAAGAATATTTATTTTTGCTTTTGACAAACATATTGAAATTTATACTGCAGACATTAGGCATGGGACATTTGTTAGGATTTCATCGTCTTCCAAAATCAGCATCACCTCCAGCTTCAGGTCCATTACTAGCATCAGCACCAACTCCGGCTTCATCGCCTGCTCCAGCGTCACCAGCTGTTCCGGCTTCACCTCCTGCTCCTACATCCATTCCTGCATCTGCTTCGCCTCCACTTTGTGCTTGGGAGCTACCGTAAGTTGCCATAATAATTGCAGCCATTAAAATCAAGACCTGTTTTATGTAAGTTAGGAATGCCACCAAATAGAGTAAAGATAAGTATAACAAATTTTACAATAACACAATGAAAATATTTATGTTGCAAAATAATTTCGTAAGATATAAATTTGTACTTACTATATTATATATTTTTCCACTTTATATTAGAAAATAATATCTTAAAGGATTTAATTTTTAGATTTTTGAAATTAAGCATTTCAATGTTTTAAGAGAGAGATGAATAATATTATCATTGATAAAATCATTAGATTAAGTAACTAAGGAATGAGGATATCTTAATTAAAATGATTCAAAATATGCAATATATTTTAATATACTTGGAGTAATTCTCACAAAAAATACAGAAATTTTTTTTTGCTTAAAAATATCCATGATTTTGAGATATTTTATTGTTTACGTTTATATACTATATATATATTGTATACATTTATATGTTTACATGTAATTTAAAATATCTTTAACTAAAAGTAAATTATCAACAAATTAAATTAATATATTGGATTGTTGTCACGAAAATTCTTGATTAAAACGATTAAGTGGAAACTAAGTTTAAAAGAAAATTATTTTGCTAACACGTATTTTGTTCACATTGTAAAACACAGATTATTTTGAATAACTCTGGCTCAGTAAATATTTTAATTTTACAGATAAAAAATGTATTTATACATAAATGATCAATAGTAACAAAAAATTACATAAAAATATTAACTACGAAACTGCATAGCACTTAATAAAAATTTTTTGGGATTTATTTAAATACATTGTAATTTTATTTTCAAATGCTTAAAAATGCATATAGTACAATAACGTTTTTCCGTAAGATTTTCTGTAAAATGTACAGAAAAATGTCAAAACTTTTAATTTTTGTATTTTATTATTTAAATATGGTGATGTTTATTGAAAATTATCATCTTTACTTCAGTTTTGAATCACAAATTTATCATTATTGCTGGAATATAGTATTAAATATTTGCCATATTAAATTGTAATTATAACAACTATTTTTAAAGGAAAAACAGTTTTAAAAACAATATTAATTTATAACTTTTCTATTAAATTTAAGTAAACTAAATGCGTTCAAAGGAATAAATGTAGCTAATAAAATTTAATTACAGTATATCATAGTTGATACTTTACATTATGGCCCTTTTACAATAATTCCCATAGAAAATTTAAAAAATTTTGAATACTTAAAATCTATTTACAAATAAATTTGAATTAAAATTAAAAATTAAACGCAAAGTTGGAAACTATTAATAATAAATGTGTAATTAGCTAAAAGATTTTGGGACTTAATTTTTTGAGAATATAAATCTTTAATTTACATTTCTCACTTAACTTTGCTTATTATATTTTGTTTATATAATCGTTATTTTTGTAAAGACACCTACTCTTTTTATAAAGTCTAACACTTTTTATTTTATAGCAATAGTTTTTAAAAGTCATATCTATAAAATTGTGAAATCTCTTTTAAAATCACGTTAGGGCTGGAAATTGTTTTGCATACAAATTAGAATACAATATAATAATTAAATCATTTTATAGCCTTCAATGTAAGGGAAAATTTTACGCTTATAAATGTGCTAAAATTAAAAATAATTGCACACATTATTGCAGCGTTAGTGATCTGCTTTCTTAAGTTTAGTCGCTTTTAAATTTTTTTTTATTCATAAAATCTCTTTAATTTTGACTAACATGAAAATTGACATTGCATTAAGAGCCAATATATTTAACTTATATTTCAATATTTATTATAATATTTTATAAATTACGTGACAATAAAAACTGTATAAATCAAATCTTTTTATCTTTTATATATTTTTCCATTCATATTATATTTAGTTAAAGCTTTAATTGAAAACTCCTAAGTTGATTTCTTCAAAGTTATGCATTTATTTGTTGCTCTCTAATTTGATTTTAAGCTTATAAATTAACTTTTTTTTATCTTATTCAAAGATTTTTTCTTTTAATTTATGTTAACTTTCCTTCTACATTATTTTCGATGGTAAAAATTTTAAAATTATTTTTAATACTTTTATAATTTTTAAAAGTATTAATTTATTTTGTATCATTTTTTAATACTTTCAAGATATGCTTAATGCAAAATATCTTTAAAGGGATATACTATTTTTTTTATTTTTCAGATTTCTATCTTAAGGAGGCTTTTTAACTCTAAACAATATATCCCAAATCAATTTAAAATTAAATAATTTATTAATATAGAAATGTTGAAAACAATTTTCAGCCATAGAATTAATGCAACCGTTATTGAATAATCATATAAACATTAAAACCTTATATTATAAAACCTAGCAGTCATAATACTGGACTAAATATATTTTAAGAAATTACAAATATACTTTTGCCTGGTGCAAGCTTTCATGATTAATTTAAATATATGAAATAGGAATTATAAGAAAAAACTTTTCTAATGGCATTATAGTAACGTGGAGACTGTCATCAAATTAGTTTAATTATACTTACGTAATATTTCATTTTGAGAAATGTTTGGAAACCACTGTGTAATGTAATCTTTTGAAGATTTTTTAACCACTAAGTCAGTCGTTTTGCGTTTTATAGTAAAGTGTAAATGATCGCGTGTAATTCTTCCATTATTTCGATAAAATGTTCATTACAAATTTCCAAAGCTTATAAATGACAGAATTTAATTGTTTAATTTTTCAAACGGGTGCTGAAGCAAAACAATTTTATTCACGCTAATTCTTCATTATGAAAGAGAAAAACTGAAAATCAAGGAAAAATGAGATAAAAACTATTTTTAAAAGGTTCATGCAGGAGGGTACAAGATGCTCCTTTTGTTCCAAGAGGAACTGTATTTTTTAGAAATTCAATAGAGGCATTAAAAAATATTCATGCATAAAGTGCGTTTGATTTGCTATTTACGTTTTATTTGATCCTTTGATATATTAAAAAGTTTTTCAAAATAAATGACGTCAAAGACAAATAACACAACATTGATAACGATTCTTTTCATCTTGAAATTCAAATTTTTTTTTACATTATGAAAAGTTTCATTTTCTACATATATGCATAATTTAATTAAATGAATCAATGAATGATAATAAGACGTTTATTACCTACATTTTATGAGAAATCTGAATTAACATCTTGAAAAAGTAGTTTTCTTTTAAAACTTCTTATTAAATTTCACAGTGATTTTGATTGTAATATATTTGATTAAATATCTTAAGAACCTTTGTAAAATAATAATATGTGACTGGGGAAGTTAGAATATGAAAAGATTTTAATTTGAAATTATAATGAATATAATAAATGGTCAAAAGTGTTTGACCATGAGAGACAAAGACGTAAAATATTTATGCATGTATCTGTTTGAATGAATATGCAACAATTAATGATAATTTTATCATATTCTTGCTCAAGTATTTTTATTTTAATATTCTTATCGTGTAATTAAAACACCTGCCTTTGATTTAAATCAATGCAATGTTTCCAAGAAAAATAATTATGAATTTCCAATTCATATCATAAAATATATGCTTTTAACCTATAAGAATCTTAAACATCGATAATATTCTTTTATAAAAATTAAATATACATATATGCATAATATTAATTAGTTACAAGTAACTCATTAATATAAATTAGCAATAATTTTATAAATAAGAGAATGTTTCTCTTTAGTGTCACTGAAATTATGGTTTCAAAAGAAATTTATAGTTAGATACATTATTTTCTAGTATGATTGTAGAAAACACTCTATTTCTAAATGGGATTGAAATGTTAAATAAATATCATTTAGTAAACGAATTCATCTTTCATGGTTTTGAAGAGTTCTAGTTCCTAAAATTTACTATGACTGAATTATCAAAACAAAAAATTTCACTAATAATCAGCAAAAAATCTTATTTTGATACTTTTTTTTCAAATTAGAATTCAATATGTAAAGAACACATTTTTTATTTTTTATTTTGTTTGATATTTTCGCAAGTTATATATATATAGATTCTTGATATATGAATTCAATTCATTATTAGATCATTTATATCTATGATAAAAATCATAACATATTTCTATTAACATTTTATTTCAAAATATGTGTCCAATGTTTATTTCTGATATAATGAGAACAAAACCCTAATTCACAATTAAAAATAACGAATTTTATAAAAATTCACTGTTACATAGTGTAATTATAAATAATTAATTGATATTTGACGTCTGATAAATTCAAATATGTAATACTTATTCGTTTATATTAATCATTATGAAAAACATACGTGAAAGCTATGTCTCGATCATTATGTGACTTAATAGGTCTCAAGGTGGTAACTGTAAGATAAGATCGTAACCCTTCATTTGAAACTCTTTTATCTGTTGTACTCGGCAAATGGCAAAACCAGGATCAATTACAGTTAAAATTTTAGTTACAAAGTCTGTATTTTTATTAGGATGCATGAAAAAGAATGTTTCCAACCTATTTTCGGTCACAACGTTCATTATCTTTACGTCTCTTATTTCTGCAGCGTAGGGAAAAAACATATTCAAGACTGTATGGGGATCGACTACTACTTAGGTGATTATTTCTGAATTGTTGTACTTTCATAAAGTCATAGGGAATTGAAAAATGAAGTTATATTTTTAAAATATTTAATATGCACTGAAATTATTACATCAAAAATTTCAGGAGATTTAAAATATAATTTTACTTACTGAAAAAGGAATTACACAAGTGATTATTGTGAGTAATCACATTAAAATTTCTTTGTGATTTTCAACACCATATTCTATTGTTTTATCATTAAATATACAAAAAATATACCTCTTCATTGGATTTAAACAAAGGATTTTCACAGTTGGATTTGGATTAAATTTACATTGGATTTAAACAATGGATAAAATAAGAGTCGAAAGAGAGAGAAAGGATACCCAGTTCAATAAAATCCTTAGAAATGCAATGACACTTACGAATACGAATATATATCTAAAATTTTTTGAAAAACCTGATTGCACTCGTATAAGCTTTTTAATCCCACAAAAATAATTAAATGTGAAAAAAAGAAGGAATGTAATGCAATTACCCATTACTTAATGGAATAAAATAAAAAATTTGGGACATACTCTTTATTATGTCAAAGGTTAGCCGCCTAAAAATTCTTGTTTTCACAGAGAAAGATTTTTGTTTGGATTTACAGAGATTTTGGGGAATTAATTTATAATATCACATTAACAATCATTTTAAGAAATGACAACAATTGTAAAAACTTTTAATCCCTAAAAAAGGTAAAATAGAAATCTAAGTGAATTAAAATATAAATGATAACATTTTTTTATTTTCTTGAGTGATTAAGTAAATTTATGAGAAGTTGAGAACCTTCGCATATCTAAAAATATGAAAAAGGTGAAAATAAATTTGAGTCACTGTTTAATTACTATTTGAGTTAGCAGTCAGATATTTTCTAAATTCTATTTAAAAGCTTATAACGTACCATAAAGTTCAGTTAACACTTTTAAATACTAATAAAAAGAAAATATTAGATTAAATTCCCTTTAAATTCCTTAAGAAAAGTGGCGTTGTATAAAGTTTTTCTTAGTTATTCTTATTTCTTTTTTTTTCGGAAATAATATTTTCATTAGTTAGTTGAAGTTTCTAGAGTATAAGTAATACATTTTTCAGATTACACATGAACCGAACCAATTGTTTCAGAATTGTATATCATACTAATTTTCTTTAGGACTCTTTTGTATAAAGCTTTATCAAATGATGAGAGTATCATAGATTTTTATGCATATAATTTTATTTTCTCAATTTATTTATTATTATTAATTTTAAAATGATTTATTCTTAATAAATGAAATCAAGCAATTTAAATAGGTGAAAAATATATATTATTGAAAGATATAACATAGGTTTTTCAATACGAAAATGAAAATTCTTTAAAATTAAATATATTCACCTTAATTTAAATAAAGATCTATTATTTGTGTTTGCTTATGTCAGTAATGTACTTATCCAGTTTTATCTCTCATGATATAATGCCTGCATTGCTAAATCGCTTAACAAACGTTTATAGTTAAAAGTAGTAAAAAGGAAACTAAGCAAGTAAATATTTAAATTTATAGAGAGAGAAGTAAGATGATTATTTAAAATTAAAGAGTAATAAAACGAACACAGGTATAGAAAGATATCTTTATGAAAATATGCTGTACAAAAGTAATTTTTTAAAATTTTAATTTTAAATTAAAATAATCAAAACATTAACTTAAATTAAGCTAGATAAATATGATTATGGAATGTCAAAATTAATCTTTTTGCATTTTTCCTTTTCTATGATTTATATTTTTATACGGTGTTATAGAAGAAAAATTAAGATTTATTTGGTAAATATCGTTTTATGTATCTATATCTTGTTTATGTTTTGATACAGTTTCTTATTTCCATTTTTAACATCATCCTTAATGTATTTTAATTGCAAAATAAATTTCTTTTTAAGTACATTTATGGGACATTTGCTAAATTATTATAGAATGCGTTTACTTATTGTAATTATTTTTATAGTCTTTCGCAAGCAAATAAAAAATTAATTATGAAAGTATATACACTAATAATATTAAACTGGAATTATATCGTAAGAAAATTAAAAAAGTACCGTGAAATATATTGGGGTAGATCTTTTATTAATTTAGCTTTAAAATATTCATGATATGATGAGAGTTACAGTTCTTTTTATTTTTGTATAGTCACATAAAAATAGAAAATTTAGAAACAGTCTTATATTACATTGCAATCCCTCTTTTTTGAAATTTTTATTTAATCTTTGATTATTTTTTATTACATCTTCGATTTATAATGATCAAAAAAACTTATTTCTGATAGCACGGAAATGTATACAATAAATTTGCATATATACACTAATCCTTATCGCTTTAATGCAATTATTATTTTATAATCTTAAATAACTTGTATTTAAATTAAAACTACATTTTTTAAAAATAATATAAGTAGCAAGTATATCATATAGAAAATGCAATTTTGAATCTGTATAGCTTAAAAACAATTTTAACTTGCTAAATTAAAGACTATTAAAATCGAAATGTGTTTTTCTTAAAATTAGTGAAAAATTCTCACTAAGGACTTCATTTCTAAAAGTATTTGAAATTTTATAAATGAAATGAAATTATTTATTTAGATATTTTTTTTGTTAAATACTGATAAAAAAATAAGTAAAACTTCAAATCTGTTTGAGACTGAAATTTTCAATAATTTTTACAATTTCTAGGTATTCAATAATTTTTAAATTAGTTATTTTAAATTAATATAATTAAATTTCTAATGTACCCAGCAATTTAGGATATTTCAGACGAATTTATAAAATCCTTTGTTAGATGCTTATAAATTTATACTTAAAATTCAAGCTAGAAATATCACATCTGAAAATATTTACTGGTAATAATTAAAATGCAGATTCTATTAAACTAAATAAATAGTTAAGATACTGAATTTGAAAATATTTAACATTTTGAATATTTTTTTTCGTATCTATCTCTGCTTACATTTTGTTATCTGTCATAACATTGTACGACAAGTTTTTGGCTTATATGTTTTGAAACTGATGGAAATTTTTTTTATAAATGCTTTGTATAAAAATGTTCTATAATATTTATGGAAAAGTTAAATATTTAAAATAATTAAAACTTCAGTAAAATAGGATTTCAAAGATTTTAAACTGTCTTTTTTTAAATTCATATTTAAATTAATACATTTGGAATATCTGTTAAAACATATTACTCCACTAATTTCAAATAAGAATTTTCATATTGAAGTTGAAATGAAATACAAATCCTTTATCAAACTATATATTCATATGTATTTTTCTTTAAGCTTTATAAACAAAAGTACAATTAATACAGTATATCTTTAATAGTAGATAAAAACTTAAATTGCTTATATAATTTTAAATTAATTTTCGTTTCACATAATTACTGATAAAAGTGTCTTAAAATTATTTCTTTAGTAAAGCATTATTTCAAAGTATTTTTTTTAATATAAAAACAGGAAATTCCTTGGTTTTCATTTTTAACAGAGTATACTGAATCAAATCAGTTTTCAGTGAAATGAAACTTTATTTCCCAGAATATTATTCATATAAATTCTAGCATTAAATAGTAAGTAAAAACAATAGAAAATTCAACGTAAATTTGGAATACTGTATAAATTGTCATATTTTTCAGTAGAAATAAGAATTGAATTATTAGAAGAACATCACCTTTAAGAATTTCAGTTATAAGTGGTAAACTGCAAAAACTCCAACTGAGACTTTTCAAATTATCCATATTTAGTGAGCAAATTAATATGTATCCATACTTAATGTGTAAAAAATAATGCATCTAAATAGATGTCATTTATGCTTTCTTATTTTGTCTCTGTAAAATTGAATAAAATGTTCTTATGTTTAATTTTTAAATTTATCTATCGATTTCCTTTTTTATTTTCATTGAAAGGCTTTAACAAAAAATATTTTCATAGTTCTATCAAAACTTGGAAAACAAAATATTTTATAAAAGCAAAATTTAATTTCTGAAACATTTATAATAAATATAGTTTTGTTCAACAGAATAGTAAATAAATTTCTCTTCTTGTGATTTCAAAATAGTATAAATGTTACTTCAATACACAAAAATTACAATTATCAAAATAATTTAAGAAATATATTGATCAAGATTTATCGATAGTTTGCAGTGCTATTGCAAACAATAGAGATAAATCATGCATATTGCTTTTTTTAAAAATCAGTATGTTACTTTCATTTAATATTAATACATAACAATTAATGTATTCCATAAAAAATTTTTATATGCTAATTTATCGATGACTAAAAATGTTTATTATTAAGTGTATTAAAAAACCATTGTAATTGTAAAAAACCGTGTATTGATCTATCATTGAATGAAATATTTGGATAAAATTATACAATAAATATAAAAACATTTTTGTGTATATTTTGACAAATATAACACAATAAATTGCTTAAAAAATAAATAATTAAAATTTATGCTTTCTGTACTAACTTTTCTATCTTAAACATAGAATTCTAAAAGATTGAAATTGCTTTTTTTCTATTTAGTATTTACCTTTTTAAATGATTTGTTGTTACTTCTTTCAATAGCGTAATTTCTTTCTTAAAGGTTGATTGATATTTGTCAAAATGAAATAGTTAAATTTCACTTCTTCTGAGGGGAAACTACTCGATTTTTTAAAGAATGTAGTGTTAACGTAAAATAAAAACCAATTTTATCACGAAATTTTAATTACAGCGTTAGTAATTAATATAAAATATAATTAGTACTTATTTGAACTTACAGTAAAATTGCTTATGATACAATAAATATAATTTGAGTGATCTAAGCTTTCACTCCTTATCTCTTGCCTGTAGAAAAAGAAGCATGTGGCCTACCTTTTAAGATTGTTGTAATCGCTAACAGTGGAGAAAAATACTTACCTCCGATTCTCTTTTCTACATTTCCATACTATAACTCTTTTTTCTAAAAAATAAACGATATTTATTGTTAATTTTTTGGAAAAGTACTCTTATCTACTGCAGTATGATTTCGCTTCTCTAATAGGCTACCATCAAAAAAATACATTCAGATAGTATAATAAAATGCGAAATACTCTATGAAAATGTGCATATATACTTCTTATAATTATAATGTTGCAGCTGTTTTATATATAAGCAGTTTTTAAAAAGCTCTCTCTATATAAATAAATGTGAATACATGCATACATCTGTCTTTCTGTCTATTTGTCTATTTCTGTCATATAGACATAAAGTCTATATACCTATCTATCAATAAATCAAACAATCACAAAATGTGGAAAATTTTTATTGAGTACTTGGGAGGGGAATATTTTAATACCTAAGTGTACACAATCGTCTTATAACTATATTAACACTGACAAAGACATAATTTCTATTCAATAATGAATCATCTCATTTTTTGGGGATTGCACATGTTAATGATATAATTAAAAATGAATTCGATTATGCTATTGTATACCATATTATTTTGTACTGTAAAATATATTTTGTTGTAACTTTAAAAAAAAAAAAACATTGTGATTTTGTAAAATAATTTAATATAATCATTTACAGCATGAAATGGTGTAAAGAATTATGCATAAGAAAATGCAAGAACAATTTGCTTTTTAACTTGCTCTTTGCATAATTATTCAAATTATAGTGTTTTGCCATTTGATCTCATGATTTCGAAATGATGTGAAAGTGACTCATTTATAGTATTTATTTATGGTGCAGATATATTTGATGCAATGAGTCTTGTACACACAAGTGTGTGCATGTGGTATATTTATTTATGGCTACTGATAAACTTTTCAATATTTAGTCGATTATTTTGATGATTAATTTTGCATAAACACATTTTAATAATTGAGTAAAATAATGACTTCAAAAATGTATTTACAGTTAATAGTTTTTTTGAATGAATAAGATTATTTAAAATAAACAAAAATTGTATTTTAGTTTAAACTAATTTTAATTTTATTAGAATTATTTTTCAATTCATTTTGAAAAATTTACTTAGAAAATCTTAATATAATATTAGATGACATTTAACTAATGAAGACCTTGTAGTCACATTTCAAATTACGAATAATTTTGACTTATTTTCTAATTACTGGCTACTTGCTTTTATATTAATTTGGAAACGCAATATTAAAAGAGAATGTTTTGCATAAATTAATGATCACCCACTGATTAGAATTTTTAAACAGTTCTTATTATTCAGCAGAGAGTTCAATTTCATTTATAATTAAAATTTCATACATAAAATTGTTTTGCATAAATTCGGTAAAAAAGAAATGCATAGCCGTCTACCATGGAGCTAACAGCTATAGTATTCAGAATTAAATTGGGAATAGATTTAATATTTAATATTTATTGAAATTTATGTTTATTTCTTTTAGCTTTCTTAATAAGAGTAAATGCATAAATACGCATTAAATTTGAAACTAGGTTCTTTTGAAACATGTTGTGTGTAATTTTGATCTATAATTTAATTTTTAAAATTTTAATTCTAATCAATACAAAAGTGCGAAGGCCTTACAGATATATAGAGTTAAAATATGTATATAAATAATTTACAAATGCCTTGGCTTGTTCGATTGCCCCTTATGCGGTGTCAAAATGCAAGGCAAAAAGAGCTAACCAGGGCTTAATAATAGGACAGCATTCTTCAGAACAAAATATCGATGTTCAATTACAGCTACTGTTAAAGTAAAGAAGATGAATGTTGCATTTCTACTTTCAAAGTGTACGCATATCGGGTGGGTGTTTTGGAGTTTTTCAGGTATTCTCATTTGTGACACATGATTACAGCCCCTTATATGGGACCAAGTCCTATCGGAATTCACAATTAATGAGGTAGATATTAAAATGATTTATTTTGGCCTTAGTTAATAAAACTGTCCATTACATGATGTCATATGAAGTGCAAGTAGTAAGTGGATTTCAAAGATGTCATATTATTTTGATTATATTATTTTATTCACTGCTGTTGTAATTAACAATATTTTGCTTTTGAATAGTTTTTCTCTTCAGATTACTTATATCAAAAATGATTTTTTTTATCACAAATTCATTTACAGTCGACATTATTTTGTCAAAAGAACATCAATATTGAATATTTGTCATTTTTTGCTTCCAATTTTACTTTTGTTAGCTACAACTGTTTTATTAGCGCAGGCAATTTCTATAGGAAATGAAACCGAGAAGAGCAATCGGAAAGACGGAACAGCAGGCCAAGCACGTACTGGCTCTAAAATAGGAACTGATCTAGGGAATAGGAGAAGGAATAGGTGAAAGAGTAAGGGTTAAAAAAAGAACGAGAAAAACCCCTAATGTTTATTAATGTCTAGAGTTATTTAATTGGCTTACCAAAGATAAGAATGTATAAGCAAAATAACAGTTTTTGATCATAATACAGAAAAAAATGACTATTTATTAAATAAAGTTTGTTCACTCACACAAATATTTCTTTAAGTGATATTTTCACCGGTGATTTCATTAACAACAGTTTTATTTATTTTTGATTCATCACTTATATTTTATTATCTAAATTTAACACTTAAATAAAGTAAATTTAATAAAACCAATGTGATTGAGTAATATATTAAAAATACTTGAAACTAATAAAGAATATAAATAAGTGATCGCAAAATAGCTTCTATTGATACGAAAAACTTATTTATGCCACTCCCTAAAGGAGACCGATATGTAATATTTTTAAATAAACAAACTCTTATAAAATTTATAAGCAAATCTACCCATCTTTTTTTTAAATAATGTAATATTGTAAAATACATTAATGTATCCTAAGTTTTATCATGTATTCACACTTATATGATTTAAATAATATTTTTAAATTCATTTTTAAAAGTAAAGAATTGTTCAGAACTTTTAAAGAAATTCAACTTTATATCATTTCTTATAACTGAGTGATTTTGCCCCAAATTTTTAAAAATTTTAATCATTGAATTAAATATTTTTACAGCAACTTTTGATTTTTGATTTCTATTAACCTAGATTATTATTTGGGTTATTGATGATAATTTAAAGAATATTTTAAACTTAATATCAGAAAAAATATTATTACTTGATATGAGAATAATATATATATATATATATATATATATATATATATATATATATATATATATATATATATATATATATATATATATATATATATATATATATATATATATTTATATATATATATATATATATATATATATATATATGTGTGTGTGTATATGTATATATTTCAATTAGGAGCGATCCCATTGTTTTCAAGGCATAAGACTAGTGAGTTATAATTACAAGATTAATAAAGGATTATGTATTTCTCACAAACCATTATATATTCCTTAAATAAATAACTTCCACAATAAAGGGTATCATTCACGTCCTCTCTCAGAGAAAACAATGAATATGCAATGCTATGTGTTCATAATAACTTATCATTAAACCCTTTTAATCATATTCTTTGCATAAACTTTACAAAGGAATGATTCTTTGTGTTTCATATCTTTTTTTTTAATTTCAAAAAATTAATTTGCGACTCAAAAAAATTATATTTTTTTTTCTAACATTAGCTGATCAAACATAGTTAAATATTGAAAATGTTGGTTTTCGGCATTTTTTTCTTTTTGTGTAAAAATAAACTTTAAAATATTTACTATTATTTTAGAAAATAAACGTTGAAATAAATTTTTAACAAAGTATAATTTAAAAATAGAAGATTTTTATCATGGTATGATAAATAAATTTTTAACATCGTTAAAAGTAAAAATAAGAGATGATTTTTTTTAAAAGTTGTTAAATATTTTGCAAAGGTTAAGGAAATGTTCTTCCAATATTTAATAAAGATGCATGGGTTCTGAGAATTTTATGTGCGTTTTCTTTATAAAAGAACCTATTTATTTGTACAAATACTTTCACAATGCAATGTACAATGTAGAAGATAAGCAGAAATACAAGAGCATTATATATAGTGAATAGAAATCGAATGCTATTTGTTCTAAAATAGGATTAAGTTTGGGGGCAGAGTAAGGAAATTACTATTGAGTCTTTTGTTCACGATCCTATTGCGGCCACAAGCGTCTATATTTTTGCACCAGATGCATAGAGTATAAGAGCTTCTTCTTGAAATACGCTGTGTAACAGCTTACAAATCAACAGTGATTTCACGCAATATCTTGAACCAAAGTTTGTCTAATGTCTGGAAGGAATATACGATCATTCAGCATCTAACAGACTAGTGTTGACGATCTGTTCTGCTACTCATCCCCGAATTTTCCCAAGGATAAAATTCCTCAAGCTTCATATAATCCTAGAAGAGTTATAACTATACGGGTTTTAACATATTGTTCCTAGAAAAGATTAATTTTTGAGAATTCTGTATTTTTCAAAACAGTACATAAAGGAAATCAAATTCATGTTTCATACATTAGCCACTATGAATTATTTCAACTTTTTAAGTTTAATTATTCAAACAACTATTTAAGGTTTCACTTGATTTTTAAAAAGAAAAAATATTTTAATATCTTGAAGAGGAATGAAGAATTACATATTTTGCAATCATATAAAGTTCTTTGACTGATTTATTTTACGCGAAAGCCTAACATTTTCTCCTGAGCTATTAATTCATGGGGCCCTTCAATATTTAAAGTCAGTTTCCTCATGCTGAGAAAATCTAATACAATTAGCTAAATATTCAAAAATCATTGGTTGATTAGTCACATAAAATGCAGTTTGGGGAAAGACCTAATCTAATTCTATAGATGACCTTAAAAGCAGTCATGTTCAGTCAGTCCTCTAAATAGTCCTCATATCAGTGTAATTTAGCAACCCAAAGATATTATGATCATCTATGCATTAGTCAAGCACCATACTTTGCTGAACAGGTTCTATCAATGCTTACCAGCCCGTCATGATAAAATATTTGACAACAATTTAATCGTCAAGTGATACGTAAATGTTGTTTCTAATATTCTTAAAGGAAAAAATGACAGAATTGACTCTCACTTTAGAAAACGTTTGAAGTTGATTGCATAATGCAATAGATAAAATACTTTCAACTGATTAGGATCATCACTTTAGGATCTTTCTTTCGATCTAGGATCTAGGATCACCGCTTTAGGATGCATTGAATCGCAATAAGACTTTGATTGAAATAAACAAAATTTAAGAATATACTCTTTTTTATAAGTTATTAGAAAAAACGGATAGATATCACATAAATAAAATTTAAAAGACCTTAAAAACCTGATGAATAATTTGTAATCATTCTATACGACATTGAATTTTTATGGAATAAATTATTTTAAATTAATTTCTGATTTAAGTAATATTTAAATTATATATATATATATATATATATATATATATATATATATATATATATATACATTATATATGTATATGTATATAACATAAGAAAATATACTACCTACATTTCGAATTAAATTTTAGTAAAATATTTTAAATTATTAATTTTTACAAATGATGCCAGTAAACTGATAGTGAATTGAATTCATTCATCAAGAATATATGTATTTATAAATCATGAAAATATAAACAAAACTATTATGAAAAATAAATGCTCTCACATGTTAAATTTCTATTTAAAATAATATTTTTACCCATTATTTTATTGCCTTTATTTAAAAAATAGATTACTTTATTTATTAGGTGTACAGTTTCTTTAAAAAAACTTAAATTTATTTTTCAATTCTTAATGAATAAATATTCAAAGACAGAAAAAATTGAAAAAGTATATTATTACGTTTATGTAGAGCAGTTATCAAAACTATGGAAAATGTAAATGTCTGCTAAAGTATAAATGTTTAATACATGAGGACCATTCAAAAACAAGTTAATTTTTGCAATCGTACTTCTTTATGAAGAACTTATTTACAACTACCAAGAACTTCATTACATTCACTTTTATGAAGTAAATTTACTATAGCTAATACATTTCCAATTTAAATGTTGAAAAACCATTTGTGCATTGTTGTAATACATACTTTTATCACCATTTATTTTGAAAAATTTCTTTAACATAACAAATGGTCAAATAAATTTTTAAAAAAGCAAATTAAACGTTTTTTTGTGCATTTGTATTTTTTTTATCTGTCTATTGAGTTTATAAAACATTCCATATTTTCACAGAACAAAAGCATCACATAGCATGATTCTCTTCCAACTGATAAATTTTTTATCTCATTTTTTCTTTTTTAGATTTTGCTTTCACAACAAAGAATTAGCGTGAGTAAAATTGTTTTATTATAGCATCTGCATAGGAAATTAGAAAAAAATAAACCATGTCATTTATATTCTTTGGCGATTTATAACGAATATTTTAATGAAATAATGAATGAATAACACCTGATTATTTTAAATTTCCTATAAAAGTGAAAAACACTTTGCACATTATGGAAATCTTCAAAAGATTATGATTGACTTTGATAATACAAATTCAAAATATTTTCCAAAATGAATTACAACGTAAGTATAATTTAACTTTTTGATAACAATTTTCAAATTATTATTACTTTACAATTAATAAATTTTTTAGAAATTAATATTGCTTAGTAAATAAATTTATTTAGACGAAACATTACAAGTAAAAAAATGTATTTATGATTTTTTTTGTATTATAAATATCAGCGTTTGATACCATAATATGAAAATTTCATACTTTATGATTATGTGTATGCAATTAATTCATGCCTTTATCATTAATCTTCATATGATAATTTCAATGTAGGTAAATTAAAAATATGATTTAGTTTACGTGATTGATTTGAAGAAACTCTTTTCTTAGAGATTATAAAACCTTCTTAAAAATAAAAACTCTAACTACTCATACTTTCTTTTAAAAAATTTGTAAATCATAAATATTTAAACTTTTTACGATTTTAAAATATAAAAACGATAAAAAATACTATTCAATGTAATCTACTTGCATACATAAAATTAAAATGGAGAAATATTTATTGGAAAGCTAAATAATCCAAAAATAAATTATAAAATTTAGAAATTAGATTAAAAAAAACTTAAGAAATAAGTCATGCTATTCATTTTGATAAAAATTCGCAATAATTTATGCAAATTTTTCTTATATATTATTGTGAAAGAAGGATTTTATTTATACTTTCTTAAGGACTTTATTAACTTTTATAAATGTTAATGAATACGGAAATATAAGTCAAATTCTATAGAATCTCAATTTAATATTATTTCTGAAATCTAAGTTAAATTGAATTTATGAGCAAAAAGTAATTAAATTCAACAAAACTCTTGGAATACACTAAAGGACGACTTTTTAAGTTCCATTATATTTGTGAGTGCAATATTTTTATATTGTACTCCAAGGCTCTTTTTATATTTTCATTCCAAACATTAACTAATAAAGGAAATTCATAGAATAATTTACCAATTTAAGAAAAAAAATATAAAAAGAAACTCTCTTTTTTTTTTAAAAAGCCCTTTGTACAAATTTACTTTTTAAAAGCTTAAAACTAATATTATGTTCCTTATCTTTGACATATTCATAGGAAAAGTCAATTGAAGAGGGAGTTTTTAATGCAAGTTCTATTTGTTTTTTAATGAAACTGCCAAATCCAAACAAATTTTCGATCATAGCCTGGTCTTTTAAGAGCAACATGTCTAAATATGCTTTTTGTAAATAGAATGCAATGAACAGAAAATAATGAATGGATATATAAGATTACAAAATAGAATAATACTTATTTTCATCATGAAAGAATTTCAATCCTTAAAATAACTTCAAAAGATTTTAACGTAAAATTCAATGCAATGTGTAAATTTTTAACAAATAACTCTTATTTAATTAACCGCGATATTTAAGAGTTATTCTTATGTTATACAGTACATAACATGGAGAATTATGGAAGTTTTGTCTATTGTAAAAATGGTTTTCAATTATAAAGCATAAAATTATTCTGCATAAAATCAAAGCTGCGTCTTTACACAAAATCATCTTTTAAAATTATCTCACTAATTAAAATTTTCTCTTTGAACAACAATTTGTGACCTCCCAATTAATTTTTATTTCTTATAAACAGACTTTCAGAATCTACAAAGTCTTTTATCTAATTTTAAAAATTATAATTAAGTAAAAATGTAATAATAATTAAAATACCATAATTGGTAAAAATAACTCCCTGCAATGACTAAACTAATCTAATTGCATTTTATGATTTAAATTTGTATTAATTTTTATATAGACAAAGCCAATATTATCAACCAATATTGTAGACTTAAATAAATACATTAATATGTGTTTTAGTTAAATATAAATATGAATATATATATTTAAAAATAGGTAAATTGAAAGATCATTAAGCAGCTAAGAGTAATTTTGTTGTCTAAAAAACTTTATTTTATAAAGTTCGTTTAGCAAACACTGCAAACATTAAAATCTAATTACTGAGTTTCCATCCGAAATTATTGACATAACATATGTTATTTTTCTAATAATTCAATATTTATATTTATTTGTATGTATATATATATATATATATATTGTACCGAGCTTCGGGGTTCGTGTGGATTGAGAGTTGAAGAAAGCAACTACTCGATGAACACAAGACTTTTATTCGTAAAAATTCCACTAGAAATACCAGCTGTAATAATCACAATTATACAGATACAATTCGTCAGATACGATAAGTAACAGCTTCCAATCACAGGTCTCAAATACCTCAGGCAGAGAACAGCTTCTCTAAACTGGCAGTCACGACTAATCGTCTTCACAAAACTGACTGTGTGTACAAACCCCCCTAACCATGTTGGGCTGCGGTATTTATACCTGACTTGGCGGAGAAATCTACTAATTTCGCCAAGGTTCTGGAAGCTTCTAGGCTATCTCGCTAAATATTGGTCTTAGAGCTTAGGTGATGGATGTTTCCAGAAATATCCATTTCTCGCCAAGTCACCAAATCGTTAGAAAACCCGCTTTTAACGTACAACACGTCTAAATACCGCAATTTTTTCCGATCAGTATTTCCGATCTGTCTGAGATATTTTAAAACATATACTATAATTATTTATAAATTTGTAACATTTCCTCCCTCTCAAGGACTGCTCGTCCCGGGCAGCACAATCCCCTGATAGGAGGCCAAATGTAATATAAAAGAATTTACATTTCAAGGGGATACAGAACACATTACATACACAAACAATAAAAAATACAAATACAAAAAAAAGACAAAATATTAAAATTATCTATATTACTTACAAAGATACTATGTATATTAGTTTTTACTTTCGCCAACTCGCCAAGTTTTCTCGCCAAAACATCGCCAAGTCACCAAATCATTAGAAAACCCGCTTTTAACGTATAACACGTCTAAATACCACAATTTTTGCTCAAAATGTGAGTATTTCCGATATGTCTGAGATATTTTAAGACATATACAGTAATTATTTATAAATTTGTAACAATATATATATATATATATATATATATATATATATATATATCTGTATCTATCTATATATATATATGTATGATATATATGTATGTATGTATATGTATAAATAGTTATGTATTTTTTGTATTGAATATTTTCTTTAGAAGATAATTGTTACTTTTGATTTTTTTAATATAATTAATTATATATTTCTTTCATTAAAATGATCACATACCATTAAAATACGTGTGCAATCTGAATTCATCAAATTCTTCAAAATGAGAATGAAATACATTTGTTATGAAAAATACTCTCATGGAAAATAAGTAAATCCATTTATTCTCTTGACTTGTAGATATTATATCTAATTAAAAATTTACAATCAACGTTTAGAAATACGACATCTTAAAATCATTGTGTTATCTTAAGTTAAATTCGTTTTTAATATCATGGAATTATTCCTGTTAAAATAATTTATTTTAAACTTACATTCTGAACCATTGCTAAAACGTACATTCTAAGCCAAAATATTTTAACATACAAATTGATAATTCGATATGTTGTTCAAATAATCTAAAAATACCATTACTTCTATTATTTACTCGACTGTAAATCTCTAAATGTATAATTTTATAAAATTTAAACTTTAGTTCACATTAAACATTTTTTTGAAATAAATTTTAAATAATACCATAAATATATGTTTCATTAATCTTTTTTACATTATTTCTTTTTAAGTATTTTATAGCATTATAGATATACTTCTTATTTGGTTTATATTTATTACTTCTGTCAGATAGTGCTATACTTATCATTATATTTGGTTGCCTTTCCGATTCATATAAAATAGGTCTTGATTTTAATGGTTGCTGATATTATGGCCACTCATGGGAACCCCTAAGGACAAAGCGATGGGGGCGCAGGAGCTGAAGTTGGAATGGATGTAGGAGCAAAAGGTGAAGGAGGAGTTGGTGCTGATTCTGATGCAAGTGCTGGAGCTGAGAGTGATGCTGGTTTTGGAAGGCGATAAAAACATAATATTCTTAAATTACACTACTGGCCATTAAAATTGCTACACCAAGAAGGCGACATGCTAAAGACGTGAAATTTATACGAAAGGAAGAAGGTGCTGTGATATGCAAATGATTAGCTTTTCAGCGCATTCAGACAAAGCAGGCGCCAGTAGCGACACCTATATTGTGTTTAAATGAGGAAATTGTTTAGCCGGTTCCTCATACAGAAATTGCATTTGAATGTTGTTGCCTGGTGAAAAGTTGTTGTGATGCCTCGTGTAAGAAGGAGAAATGCGTACCAGCACGTTTCTTACTTTGATAAAGGAAAAATTGTAGCGTACCGGGAATGCGGTTTATCTTATCGCAGTATTGCTTCTCGCGTCGGTCGAGATCCAATGACTGTTAGCAGAATATGGAATCAATGGGTTCAGGACGGTAATACGGAATGCCATGCGGGATCTCAACGGCCACTATCACTAGCAGCCGAGAAGACAGGCATATTATCCGCATGGCCGTAATGGATCATGCAACCACGTCACGAGTCGTGAGTCAAGAAACGGGGTCGTTTGGAAGACAACAATTGTCTGCACGAACAGTTCAACGACGTTTGCAGAAGCATGGACTCTCAGCTCGGAGACCATGGCTGCGGCTTCCCTTGACGCTGCGTCATAGACAAGAGCGCCTTCAATGGTGTGATCAACGACGAACCTGGGCGCACGAATGTCGAGACGTCAGCTTTTCAGATGAATCCAGGTTCTGTGTACAGTATTATGATGGTCGCATCCGTGTATGGCGGCATCGTGGTGAACGCACACTGGCAGCTTGCATTCGTCATCGTCATACTGGCCCATACTGGTCATACTGGCTACGCCAGGTGGTATGGCGATGTATAGTCGTCATACATCGCCATACCACCTGGCGTGATGGTATGGGGTGCCATTGGATATATGTCTCGGTCACCTCTTGTTCGCATTGACGGTGCTTTGAACTGTGCACGTTACATTACTGGTATGTTACGACCCGTGGCTTTACCCTTTATTCGAGCCCTGTGAAACCCTACGTTTCAGCAGGATAATGCTCGACCGCATGTTGCCGGTATTGTACGAACCTTCCTTGATACGGAACATGTTCGGCTGTTGCCCTGGCCAGCACGTTCTCCAGATCTTTCACCAATAGAAAATGTCTGGTCAATGGTTGCCGGGCGACTGGCTCGTCAGCAAACGCCAGTCACTACTGTTGACTACTGTTATGTATTATTCTGTAACATTTAAAATGCCATTCAACAGTTTATTTTTCTATGATAATTCTATATATTTCACATAAATATACAATTCAAATTTCATTGGCTTTGAGAAACTGTTTTTAAAAAAATCACGTTATAATATTTCGGGCATGTCAAACTGTTTGAAATAGTGCAATTACTTTTCTCCTCTCTCTTAAGAAGTAAAGTAATGAAAATTGACATTCATTTTGAAAATCTAAAAAATAAGGAGCCTACTCCAAATATAAAATTTCTCGTAAACAATTAGACATTTTCTCTAAAGCATAAATGTAAACCTGCTAAATTCATTTTTAGGAAACATTTAATTTTCTCATAAGAATTTATATTAGAGAATTCATGAATGATTTAATGAACTATAATATATAATATATTCAAAAAATATTTTAAACAAAATTCTAAAATGGGAGGGGGGATATTATAAATATAGTAGTTTAAGAAAACTTTTCACTGAAAATCATACACAGCATTATAACTTTTCCCATGTAAAAATATATCTGTGGTATAAAAAATTTAGCTCGCATATTATCTTCAAAAGATCTATTAAAATTATGTTTGAATTCTGAGAATACTTTTTTTTTTAAAAAAATTTATGTTTTACCAAAAAATCACTTTCTTTGCGATACTTATAAATCGTGATATTTTACTAGAGTAAAACAATAAAATGTCATAATCATATTATTAGGTGTGATATTTAACGAACATAACTATTGTGTTATTAAGCATTAGTTAAATACAAAGTGTCTTGCTCCATATATTCATTAAACCCTCATAAGTTGCCTTAAATAACGTATTTCCGACACAATACAAATAAATTTTAACCAATGTTCAGCTTTTTTTCATTAGATTAAACATTTCTGGTCTTTATTCACTTTGAATAAATATTTTTCTTCATTATTATTTTCTTAGTTTTATTTTTTCGATGCTTCTCTTTAATTAAAAAGTTACTTCTCTTACAGTTTATTACTCATATAACAAGTGCATACAATTATTTATAAAATAAAATTTATACACTAATTAACCAGTTCGTTTATTCAGAAATATTATTTTTGCAAAATACAATTTAATATTCAGATTAGTAATTTAAGCATTGCAAGCAGTAAGTTATTTCAAATTTGTCATCGATTAACAACTAATTAAATTTATTTATTTTAATGGAAAACCATTGTGAAATTTTAATCACATTGTCAAAAGAATTAAAGGATATGATTCAACATGCTAGGGATAAGAGATGGAACCTTCTAGAGGAGGAGAGAACTGTTTCCAGATATCCCAAAAGAACTGCGGTGGCTCTATTAAGAGGACTGACTGAACACAACTGCTTTCAAGGTCATCATTTAGTAATAAATGATGAGTCATAATATTTTATAAATCTATTCATACTGATTCCAGGCCATACCATCAACATAACATAGTTTTAGGGTGATCTTGCTCGAAAAATGAGATATTTTTTTGAGTGATTATTTTTTTTCTCATAGTAAAATACAACAAATTTCATATTTCAAGTTGAATCTGAACTCGTTAATAAATAACGCTAGATACCAATAATTCAGCATGAAATTTCCCTTTTTTATAACTCACTTTCTTCGTTTCATACGTTGTCTTGTAGTTTATGGGTAGGACTGGGCATCGTATAGATAATATAATATCATTAGTTTAAATGAATAGCGATCACATTGGTGAAACCTATTTCAACTTACTGGTGGTTTAAAACCATTAGTCATTTTTCAAAGTAAACTGTTTTTTAGATGAGAAGAATTTTTCTAGATACATTGTTAACAAGACATATCTGTCATTGTCATATACTAACTGATGTAGCAAAATATTTAGGCTCTATATTGGCTAATCCTGGAGTTATCTCGGTCCATTATCGCCGGTCAAAATTTTACCGATCATGAATGGTCGACGTTTATTTATATTGAACCAAGATTTGCTTCCAAAATTGGTCCAATCTATCCAGAGGAGACAGGATCAATCTTGTCAATCTTTTTATGTTTGTCAGCATTTTGTAGCTCCTATATTGATAACAAAGGATCATGTGTTAAATTAAAAACAAGATATTTTTTATTATTGCAGAACATACAAACACTTTTTCATTTAAGGCTGTATTATTGCATCTTATAAAAAATTTATTATTTTGCATTCTATAGTAAAAAAAAAATTAATGTAATTAATAAACTTGCTACTTTAAGCAACATTTAAGCAATTTAGCAAAATTACAAATTATTGCTTTATGATGAAAATTAAAATTAACATGTAAAAAAAAAAAGAAGTGAAATATGAAACAAGTAAATATTTATACTATTTACTAATTGTGAACACACAGATAGCATATGATTTTATAGATTTAGCACATAGATTTTATTATTCTGCACACCACATTCTAAATCAACACATTAGCAATATAAAAATTTTATTTTTTTATATTAAAAATAATAAACATTTCTGCATTACTTAATACTTGCTGATAGTTCAAATTGTTAAATTTTTTGTATAAATTTATAATCTCTCATTTTTAAATTTTATACTGTTTTTATCTCCCTTCATAAATGATGTTTTTATATTAAGTGAATTCCGATTAATTTAAAAATAAATTTGCTTTTTTTTTTCAAGAAACTAGCAAAAAAGTGTTATGCATTTGAAATTCTCTTTCTTCATATGTCTCTTATAAAGAAAAGAAAATTTTTGAATTTTATTAACGTTTCAGATTTATAATGAATTGCTGAACATTAAATAGAAAAATATAATAAATGCTATTAGGCTTCTGTAAATTTTCGGTTAGAATCACTAATTGTTAATGAATTTGTTTAATTTTAATTCACATTTCACTAAAATTTTCAAACTTATTACTTTTTTTACACTAAAAACATAAATAAGAATGAAACTCATATAAAACTGTGGAGAATTCAACTCTACTTTAAAGCAACAGTTTCCTAAAACAACCTATATATATATATATATATATATATATATATATATATATATATATATATATATATATATATATATATATATATATATATATATATATATATATAATATATATATATATGTATTGATTAGTTTTATCAAAAATAGCAATATAATTAAGTAATTTTCAAATTTGATAAATAAATCTAAAAATTCAGCATTTTTATCAAAAAATATTGGTTTTAATTAAAATAAATTCATTAGGGTCAAATTAATTTAGGGTTATGTCCAAAATTTGAATCAATGAAAATAATAATGTCACCAATATACCGAAAAGGAAAAGACCACTAATAAATAAAACTTTGAAAATAATTTTAAAATAAATTTGCAAGTATATTTGAAACGTCGGAGTCTTATGGAATACAGCAATTTTGAATAAAAATATTTACACCACAAAATATATGAAATTATTGTAAATACACATCTTAACCAAGTTATTCCAGAATTTAGAATGGACATTTAAAAAATTCTCATAATCTTGAAAACAGAAATGCATCCTTTAATTTATCAATTGGTGTGCTGGGTAAAATATTTTTAAAATCAAAAGAACTTATAGAATACATACTACTACTTGATAAAAAATATCCAACATTTGTCTATTATTATCAATAATCCAAGTTTTACATCACATTTAACCATATTTTCTTGAATGATATTTAGATACTTAACAGAAACAACACTAGATTTATACATGTAAGATTTAGTGTCACAAGTAATATATCTGAATTTAATAGGAAGTTTATGAAATTTATGTCAAATATAAGGAAATTCTAATTTATAATTGTTTAGATTTAAAATTTTATAAAAACAAAGAATTTTTTATTATTGATATTAGCAGTGAAATTTAAACTTTGTAAGTGTTAGAATTTAATTTTCTTTCTCAGTTAAAGCCAAATAAATTTTTTTTTTTTTAAAAATACATTGTTATATTGGAAGTTTTATCAATAGGTGTAATTATAAAGTTTTCTGTAAGAAAGATAGGGAGGTTTAATAGGCCAAATCTAATACCTTGAAAATGTTAAATTGTTATGAAAAATAAAATTTTTAATTTTATTAGAGTTTTGACTTCTAAACAGTAAACTTCTAAACAGGGATTTCTGTTCAGCTTTACAATTTGTGCACAGACTAAAAATCTTTTGATAATGCACATATATAAGGCCACTTAGATGACAACTAGCGAAGCGTGAGTCATGTAAATTAATGAGTTACAGGTTTGCTCTATATTTTAAAATGAACAAAAACTCATTCAATGAGATATGCAACTTTAGGTATCATTATAATGTGAGGGTAAGGGTATCATAATTAAGTAAGGGTATCATAATAATGTGAGATTTTAAAGATAAATCTAATAATGTGAGATTTTTATATTATATGATAATAATGTGTTTATCATCATAATAATGTGTATAGCATAATAATGTGTTTATATCATAATAATGTGAGATTTTAAAGATAAAAAAAAATTAAAGTATATATATATATATATATATATATATATATATATATATATATATATATATATATATATATATATATATATATATATATATATATATATGTGTGTGTGTGTGTGTGTTTTGATCGTTAATGATATTTATAGTCACCTATAATGATATGTCCAGTAAATGTTTGAACCATTATCATAGCAAACACATTTGGAGAGTTTTCTAGATATGGTGATATTTTTGCAAAATTAATTATAGTTAAAAATTTACGACCAAAGTAAATATCGTAAGAACATGCAAGGCGCAATAAAAATATTACACAAATCATTACTAAAACTATTAAAATTAATGTTTTCAAAGTTAAGATGTTGAAAATTAATAGGAAAATAATGCAATTTAATATTTTTTAAGTTTTATAATTTCATATATCAATATTTAAATCATAAAATGAAATCCTAAAATACCGTTTATTGAATACATATTACTTAAACATTAAAATAAATATAAATAATCACTATCAATTATTTTCATAATAAAAACTTTTCATGCGCGAATCAGTTATAATTATATGAAAAAGAAGATTCCAAATTGCTAATTTTTTCTAAATAAAACTCAAAATTATTTCAAGGTTTTATTCATTATATGATTTATTAATTTTATTACTACCTCTTTTAAATCTTTTGGTTTTATGACAATTAGATTGAGAGAATAAGAATTTGCTATTAGAAAAGTTTATAATTTTGTCATAAAGTACTTCATTAAAACCGAGAGGTTTAAGATATTTTTAGTTGATAATAAATCTATTTTCTTTTATAATACTTATTTCTGTATTATGTTCCACGTCAATGGTGCTAATGATAGCGTCGTCAAAGTTGAAAGTGATTAAATTCAAGATTAAATTTATTACTGTCATAGTTTTTAAAATTATATCTAAGTGTTGTTGTTACTAATACCAGATAGCGCAATTCCAATACTAGACCAGCTCCACAAGTACATAGACCACCAAGAAATCCAAAAACATAAGGGGATTTAAAATAGCTTCTTCCAAGTCAAAATTCAAGTAGTTTAAGATATGTTCAGGCGATTTCTGTTCAGCTTTACAATTTGTGCACAGACTAAAAATCTTTTGATAATGCACATATATAAGGCCACTTAGATGACAACTAGCGAAGCGTGAGTCATGTAAATTAATGAGTTACAGGTTTGCTCTATATTTTAAAATGAACAAAAACTCATTCAATGAGATATACAACTTTATACAAGCAAAAAATAAATTAGTCTTGTCAGAAATTTGTAAATTATTAAAGTTGGGACAAGTTTTACATTCATTGGTACCACATTTTCTAAATTTCAATTTATCAAAAATTAATTTTAAATCAATAGATTTACTTAAAAAGTTTGTTTTAAAACATTCATCGTGCTTTGCATGGTCACTTCTTACTGATTCTGCATGGTACCGACCCTGCATAGATGACTAGACTCAGGGTAAATTAGCATTTCTTAGTTTTATAATCCTACTTGTTAAATCTTATTTACAATTGCCTACCTCTCTTTGCAGCTTTTGAAATTTTTGGATTACCAATAATGTATATTAGTTGGTATTGTATTTTTGATTTCATGTGCTGTATTTTATTTTATATACTAGATTTATCGCTTTAATTTTATTTACTGCTTTATATATATATATATATATATATATATATATATATATATATATATATATATATATATATATATAAAACCCACATTTAAAATTTTGATTTAATGAAGACAACTTTGTTTTTATTGAAGTATATCAAGAAATTGAATGGATACTATTAGTATTTAAGATATTATAAAACTTTTATTCCCTATTCCTTGTTTTATTCATTATAACGTTCAGAAACGTAATAGAAATAGATAAACGAGCCTGATATTTGAATAAATTTATGATGAAAATTTACTTATAAACGAACTAATACATGTATAACAACATTGAATTTGGGAGTAGCTTCATAGTTGGTATAAAAACCTTGTATATATGTTTCATTACACATAATAATTCTTAATAAACAAGTATATTAGTATTAAGATATCATTAAGCATTGTAGTTTACAGGTTTTCACGTGCAATGAAACCCAAGGAACATTTTTTATTTCAATGCACATAATAATTCTGAATAAATAATAAGATACAATAATTGTGAGAATACATAGTCAACAATTTAAAAACAAGCCGACAGGATCAATAACTTAATGACGATAAAAATAAATTATATACAGAGGGTATTAACGCATTTTTAGAACGATTTCGATAACAAATTAAAAAAAGTAAATGTTTTAGAAAAAAAATTTTGGCAACATCTTATTATTTGAAATTAGAAATATCTTCTGCTATACTTTTAAATTTATTCTTCTTTCAAAGTGTCACATATAAACATGCTGTGAACTGAAGGATATGTTTTTACGTTTTAAGAAGAGAAATATTCTTATTCCAAAATTCAAAGACGTTGTGAAATGCATGGTATTAAAATTTCTAAGTGTAAAATAAGCAATATTATTAATCGGACAGGTAAAATCATTATTTCTAAAAAGAAAGAAGACTCCGAATGAAAATCCGTAAAATGTACGTACTGTTTCAAATGTTTCTAAAATGAAATCGCTGGTAAGAAGAAAAAAATCTGCCAACACCGAAATCAATTGCAAAGTCTTTAGATACAACTGTAGTAACAATAAATAAAATAATAAACCAGTATTTACAACTTGAAAATGCTAAAAAACATTATGTTCACCAGCTTTTGCCGAGACATGTGGCTCAAAGCAAAACATTTTGTAGAATCCTGTATGAAAACCACTTAGCAGGAGATAAATGGAAAAACTGTGGCCCTTGATGAAGCATGGGTTTACCTAAATGACTGCAACAAAAAAATGTCTTTTTACTATCGAAAATGAGGTAAAAAAAGTGTACAAACCGGTTTCCGTCAGTGTAAAGAAAGTTTCAGTAAGGGTTTTATGATTATCGCCGGTTTCTTCTACAATGGGAAATTAAAAATAAGAAGAGTGGAAAGAAATGTTAAAATCAACTCATCGTACTATCAAAAGAAGGTTTTACGCCCAATATTTACAAAAGATATTCCACTTCTTTATCCCAATGACTTTCAAAGAGAGAAATTTCATCAAGACAAAGCTAAAAGTCATACTTCGAAAACTAACATTGCATTCCTTGAAAAAAGATGATGACTAATACAGGTATTGCATGTATACATTTTCAAAATATCCCTGCAAAGTCTCCTGACGTTTCATCTATGGACTATTGTGCCTTTGGTCTGTTAGAAAAGGCTCTTTCTAAACGCAAACCCACCACGATAGATGAACTCTGGAAAGTAGTGGAAGAGGAATGGAAAGCAACACTCTTGGAAATATTGCGAAAACTCTTCTATCATGGAAATCACGATGCAGACTTATAGTGCAGAATAAAGGTTATCAAATAGAACATTTAAAAAAATAATCTTTACATTTTAAACATCAATTAAACGGCCGCGAAATTGTTCTAAAAATGTAATACCCTCTGTAGCTTTATAATGTTTTTCAATGTGATTTTTAATACTATATTATATTGATAAAATAAAATAATGTACACAGATAAACTAATCGTCATTAAAGTTAAGTTTGCGAATATAACATATTTTATACAAATGCTTACATTTCATAAAAAAAGAAAGAAAAACTATAGTTGAATATTTTAAAATTTTCTTACAGTCAATTTTTATACAGTTGAATCTTGGTTGCTAAGCATTTTAAAGAAAAAGTCAAGTAAAAAAAAGAGCTCCCCAAATAGAAATATTCTAATAGATATCTCTTTGGTAATTTTTTTCCGGTAAAAATACTCTATTTAAAACAGTTGTTTAAAGAGAACATTATGAAAATATATTAAAATTTTTTCAAAATATGAAATACTTTTCTATTAAATATATGGTTGAATATTTTTTCTTAAAATTTATTTTAGATTTATACTCTGTAGTTGACTGAAAATGGGAATATTTAAGTGTTTTAATAAATAAAATATCGTATCAGGATTTCATTTCTTTCATTTTTTATTCCCAATCTTATTTACATTTTCTCATCTTTCATCAGTATAGAGTCAAAATTGACAACTATTTGTAAAGAAGACATCCACGAGATAAGCTATTGCTACCCAGACAGTAAGTTCTGATAATTTAGAAGTATTATATTATTTAGAGGAGATTTTGTGACTATGACTTATTTTTACATGTATTCGCGTCATTTTTGCCTAACATTGCTATCTTTAACTTGTCTTTTATGTAACTATTCCTAACTTTCTAGTTACAAGCTAGAAACTTAAACTTTGTAGATTACCGCAGCTTTAGTTTTTAATTTAGAATTATAATAGTGTTATACAAAAACAAGACTGGTCTAGAAGGGCAAAAATTATAAGATATTCAGAATGCTAAATTGCACTCAAAATATGTTGCCAATTAACGAGATATTTGAAACTTTCAGTTTCATATTTAAAAAAAAATAAGCCACCATTTACCTTATAAATGCACCATTCTTCAGTTTATTGATAAATATGTTGCTTTTTTTATTTTCAAGTCTTTTTTACTTATGTTTACTATGGATTTTAATAATAAATTAAGTAATTTTATGATAACTTAAAATATTCACAAAGGCAAAAATTTTTGATATTGAAATTTCATAACAAATTATTATTTATGCATAATTAACTACGCTAGATTTTATTCAATTATAAATCATAAGATATTCATGAATAAATATGCTTTATTAATTATGAACTTGATCAGTCTTAAAAGTTTCATATATTGCATAATATGGTGCATTGTATTAGGTATATTGTATATATTGTATAGTATGGTGTATGTATTGAATAGTGTATATTATGTTATGTATTGTAAAGTAAAGCACATGTTTAAGCTTCTGCAGTTTAATTATATAGTGCCTGCGTGCTTAGTATTTTTTGAAACAGAGAAAATGTGGAAAAAGGGTGAATTATTATTTGAAGAATGTTTACTTATTATAAAGCAGTAATATTAAACATTTTTTCAGAGGTTTTTGTAAGGTATTTAAAAATAATTAGAGATCTTTCATAAACAGAGATATTTATGTTTCGCGAAAGAGGAACATCTTAAAATCCCAAGGAATCTCAAAAGACGTGCATGCAAAAAATAGCAACACATATCCCATCTTTCTTTGCTTAAAAGTGGATAAGATTGAACCTGAGATTTTCTAATCCTAATAATATAATACTATCATGCTATACTATACCGCAGCAAAATCTTTGGTTCCTACAATAATGTTAAATATTTTTTTATTTACATAAATAAAATGGTAATAACTGTATAGATTAAAACTATTTTAAATTAAGTTAAAATTGCTGAAATCATCCATGATGAAGAACTAACTCTGAACTCTATAAAATCTTTTAAAGAATTAGGTATAGTAAAATATAAAATTTATATGTGACTTCAGAGAATTAAATGGGCAGGACAAATGTGCAGAATGTATGAAAACAGAAATAATGTAACAAGAAAGATTTTTTCGGTCAGACCATTCAGCATCCGAAAAAGATGGAGACTAAAACTTAGGTGTCTCACTTGTTTAGAAACAGACTTATGAATTTTAAAAATAATTTACTGGATGTTTATGTTCAAGGATAGAAGAGCTTAGAATTCTACTTTGAGGGAGACAAGGACCCCCTTGAGTTGTCTGGCCATTGAAGAAAGGAAGAGAACTGAATGGAAATTCAAAACTTTTTCACTTTCTATGTATTATTTTCATGTACGTCTCAATGTCTCACACAAAAAACCCTTCTCAGTATCCTGTTCCACTTCATTTTCAGTCTGTAAATTTATATATATATATATATATATATATATATATATATATATATATATATATATATATATATATATATATATATATATATATATATATATATATATATATATATATATATATATATATATATATATATGTTACATGATTATAATAAAGATTGTTTTCTTGAAATCAAATGTAACAGTAAGTTCATGTACTTAAATTTGAGAAAATGATTTCTTTTAAATTTATATTCATTCTAATATATTGAACTCAAAGCAATTTATACTAAAAAAGCTTAGCAAGTGAAATTACTTATAAGATAGTTAGATAGACTAATGCTAATATAAAAATGACTTCAGAATTATCTCCATATAAATATAATATATCTCAAAAGTTTGCTTGATAAAATTTTGATACATTTATAGGTAAATTTTTAATCATCAATAAAGCATTGTAAATTCAAGTTTTACAGTAAATACTTTGTCCAGAAAGCGTTTTTATCATCGAAAAACCACAGACTTTACCCATTTTCTTTCTTCTACTTTTATAAACATAAATTGTCTTTCAATTTAAAATAAGCATAAATGTCAAATTTTTCCAATTATTTAACGTGTAGATTTGAATAACTTGGCACCTACTTTTCTCTTTCTTTAATGACTGCAGAAAATGTTAATAAATGAATTTAGACTTTCTATGTGGTGTGACACATATTTATCGTATTTCATGTGCATCAATTTTACAGTTTCCAAATAATATATCCTAATTTTTAAAGATGAAATTTTTTCACTTTCTTACATACTTAAAAATAAAATATAAACATAATTTATCTTATGAGAAGATAAGCAATGTATTGTTTCATTAGCACAGTTCCTTGTACTTAACTCAGAATTGAGCTCTAACAGTTAGGCAGACACAGTCGCGTAAAATATTTAGAAACAGGGAACAAGCAGAGGACTCCTCAATACTTGCGCTGCTAACATATATATGTTATTTCAATTGAAGGGTTTTCCGACCACAATCTACTAAACGTCTATACACCAGCCGCCTATGATGAACACGACAGATCTCCAGTTAAGTCGAGGTTAGAACTCACTACCTTCCAACAATGAGAACGACAATCTAAAGCAACTAGGTCATAACAATGTTAAGAAATATATGAAACAGTTTTTAAAATTCTTCCCGGAAAGTTTACAAAAACATTTTTTTATTTATTCCACTCCTTTTAAGATGATAGCAAATATTTTTTATAACTACATTGAGAATTTTAATATATACTTGTGCTCAAAATTAAGAGAAATTGCATATTTTGTCAAATTTCTTGAAAAGAACTGAACCAAATGTAAGACCACTACTTCCAGACAAAAATGAAACATGTACGTCGAATACGTAAGCGTATAATTATGTGTGAGAAGAACCAGTGGAAGAGCAGGTTTTATAAACGCACTTTACAGCCCACAATTTTCTTTCGAAAGTATACCTCGTCAAATGTTTTGGTTCTTCCTACAGCATTCGATTAAATTCAAACTATAAAAGTAACTATGAGTAATCACCAATATATAGATGATAGAATTAGGTGCAGAATTAAGGTTGGGAGGAGGCTTGAAGCAGGCGAATTTCAATTGCAAATTTATTGACAATTTATTTTAATATTCAGAATCACATGTGCAACTAGTGGAAACAGTTCCAGGGGACCGGGTCTTATGAGTGAAAGCCAAATGCAAGGTCGTCCCAGAGCCACGATGGTCGAAGAGGATTGCTATTTTTCTGTTCTAGCGAGGCTTAACATTAATGTAAGATGCTCAGCTTTTTCGTGACTTGAATACTGACACAGGAACCAGAGTTTAAAGTGTGATTGTTTCCAAAACACTTCATTAGAGAGAGTTGTTTTCACGAAGACATGCAATTTGTGTCCCACTCACAGAAGAGACCATTGAGTATGGTGCATAGAGATTGGAATATGAATCAATGGAGTGCCGTTCTATTCACTGAGGAATCCCGGTTCATTCTAACCACAGATTCACCCCTTACGTTTATAAACGTAAGGGGTGAATCTGTGGTTAGAATGATACGTTTATAAAGTGAGAACCAGAGACCCCCTCTATTTGTCCTCCAATGTCCTCGAAATTGACCATCAGTTGGTGATGGTTTAATGGTATGGTCAGGTATCATGTTAAACGGCCACAAACCCTATATATCTTTGACAGTGACCGTGTGATTACTGTGAGGTATAAGGATGAGGTCTTAGAACCCTATGTTCCCTTTTTCAGAACCTCTGAGTTCATCTTAATGGACGATAATGTGAAGAACATAGAGACCTTCTAGTCATCGAATTTCTAGAAATCTAGAGTGATAAATTTAATGCACTTAAATTTAAAATGCTACTTTATAATATTATTTTCTAAATTTTTTACGATTCTAACTCATTTATGTTGCACAGTCTATATATAAGTACTATAGTCAGTCAAAAATTCTTCAATAAAGTGTTTTGCATGCATTACATACGGTGCACATTTATTTGCATTGGATGTTATAAAAAATTAGACATAGGAATTATAGACGATTGGAATCTACAAGATTCTCTCTCAACTGATAAGAAGCAACTTATACTGTAGTTAACTTTTAAAACAATCGTTATAATAATATAATTTGAATATCAAGACTTTCTTAACTGTAAATATTTAGAGTTTTGATAACTTCATTCATAACTTCATAAACAAATTGCTCTATTGCTTTTCATTGTACAAAAAACTTTACATGCGAATGTCTTGGAAATTTTCTTCTCACAAATTCGAAACTAGTTTTTAATATAAGAAAAAAACTTAATTTATTTTACTAATTCACTTAAACTGAAATTAAATTTATGTTGTTTTTTTAAAACTTAATTTATGTTTTTAATATATTTGTAAATTTTAATTTGATAGTGAAGAGAAGGAAATTTGTTTAATACTACAGAGTCAAAATGAAAGTTTATGAAACTTACAATTTATTAGGCAAAAATGAAATAAAATATCTAATATTAATTTTAGAAAATATACATTAAAATAACGTTGATTTTTCATGTGATGTAAATTCATGCAAATAATATTTTTTTTAAATTTTTAAATGATTTCTATAGATTAACGATTAATTTTTTTATTTGCATTTAATGTTCTATTGTGAGGTGATTTTTTTTGTGAATTTGCATTTTATTGACAAAAATCTTATTTATAAAAATTAGGTTATTTGACAATAATTTAGATTGAATATTTCAAATACTTAGACTTGAATATTGGGATAAAATAATAAATGAATTGCTTGCATATGTGTTCTTCAATCATACTTCTAATGTTATGCATACTATGAACAGTTGTCTCTTGTTCACTGAAAAAAATCTTAAAACAAATTACATTTATTTGCTTTATTCGAATATTTTCGATTTGATAAACATAGAAGTTTAACAATAAAATAGCATATTAACAATGGATTATACAACAAGTACATTAACAATACTTATTGTTAAAATTTGCTTTCATAATTCGCATTGTTAATATGCTGTTTCCTTGAATATTACTGTTTGATATGGGAAATATGGTTAGCGTGAATAACACTTAGCAATTTTGTGACAAAATAGTAGAAAATACAACCAACAAAATGAAAATTATACAAAAATCAAGACACACGCAAACTATTCAACAAGTTAGATATAAAAGAATTATTATTATTATTATTGGGGGTTTAATTTAGATATAAAAGATATTAAGAATTCTATATGCATTTGAAGTTCGCTCTTGCGATTTAAATTTTTGGCCTATTATACATTTACACATCAATCTCTACTAAAATATTTTCAAAATGAAGTTTTTTGTAATATGATTCACATTTAATAAAATAAGTAATATATAAAAGAATTATATGTAAATATGAAAATAAGTAATTAGTGAAAGATATATTTGTGTCATAAGCAATGCATATATTTTATATACATTAAATTATTTAATTCATAATATTATGTTTCTAATATTATTTTTTAAGCAATTATTGGAATTTCTCGAGTTTAAATAATTAGTTTCTTAATCTATTATTAAAAAAGGATACAAATGTCTCTTGATCATTGAAATTGTATTCATGAGTACGATGAAATATTGTATTGCTAAATAAATGTATTGCTACCCAATATGTATTGCTACAGAGTAAGATATAATTTACTATACAAATATGAATAATAAAAGACATGAACTTTAACCAAAGGATGACTGAAGGATATTTTATTGTTTAAGCAAAGAAATTGTGTTAGGAATTAACCAACTTATGAGTTATTTCAGAGATTATTTCTAACAATAGCATGAATTATGGGAATACTTAGAAATCTTATCAAACAGACTTGAAAAATTTGAATTTGTTTTCACAAATCTTAGAGATCACTTACGAATCTGTTAAATAAATGAAATAAAACTGTGATCCAAAGCATAGATAAGGCACTTTTTGTTATCTAAGAATATTATTATTCTCTACCATTACCATATTATCAAAAAAATAAGTCAATCTTATTTTATAAAAGTACTACTTATATGAATGATAGTGCCGATGTTTTAAATATTCAACTTTAATATTGCTACAAGAAATATTCTGTAGTAATTTTTGAGAAACACTATTGTGAAATTATCTAAATTATTGTGAAATTCTTAAGTTTCATCACTTATAACATAGCATGTATGGAATTATAACTGAGAAAACGTTTACATTTTTTATTTCGTATTTTTTTCTCGCATTTTCATAATTATGGGATTTTCAACATTTTTGTATGTGACATTTCCTCGAAATATTTTTAAATAATCAAAAAGTGATTAATTCATGTTATCTATTTATGGTACAGGCATGTTTTATTTGAATGTAATGAATTCAAAGTAACCCATATTCATAGTTTTATATATTCATGTTAAAGAAGCTTTTTAATAAAAATTTATTTAAAAAAATCACAAAATATTTGACATGTTTGATTTTAATAAACAATCAGTAATATAATTTTTTATTTTTCAATTTTAAAACAATTCAATTAATCAAAATTTATAAAAATTTATTATTTTAGGATTATTAAGTTGATACATTATAATATAACAAGTGATCCCATTTTCATATTTTTATTTTTATCAGACTATAAAATAATTGATTTATTGCAAAGGCATAAAATGTTTTTTCTTTTTACAGTAACTTAGTTATTTTAATTTAAATTATTGATCTTTCTTATATGTACACTTAATTTTTTTATGTATTTTACATAGAAAAGATTTGAATTAAAAATAAAAATGTTTGAATCATAATTATTGGATATTTACAATAAAATATAAATATTAGCAATAAATATCACTTCGCATTATTAGCGATGACAATTTGATCTGACTTATAATAAAGATATTGTGATTAAAATTAAAAACTAAGAATTTTTTACCATAAAGTTTGTGCTAAAGTTACAAATAAGCAGTTTAAAAATATTCCTAAATTTGAAAAAAAAAATTTGTTTTTCAAAAAATTTTGATTTTTTGCATTGAAATATTTAGCAAAAGTGAAATTACAATTTATACATTATAAAAAAATTTAAAATTTTAATGTACTTTTTATCTAATATGATTTATTAAAAATTGTTTTAATACCAAATTAAATTTTTCTTTGAATATTACACTCTTTAAAATTCGAGACAGTTTCAACAGTTGATGAATGTGAGTCTCGTCATATAATTTTTACGATCTTATATAAAATATTTCCGATATTTAAAGTAGAGGAAAAGATTTTATTCTTTCTGATTGCAACTTATTAAACCCTATTTTTTAAGAGTTAATTTTAATCCTATAATATTGGTTTAATTTTAAGTAGTAAATGAGTTTTTGCTCAAGAATTTAGAGACAAATTCAAATTTTTATTTTTAAGATTGAAGTGAGATATAAAATTATCAATTCAACTATAACTTTAAATGTAGCTTTTAGATATGATATTTTTTGCCATAAAATTGTTAAATCAAAAACTAATTCGACTTGCTTTTTAAATATTTGCCACATATTAAAAATTTGTTTAAAAACAAATTATTAATTAAGATTTTATTCCAATTACTAATTATAAATTATTGATAAGGTTATTATTCCATATTTTTTTAAAATGTGATTGCTTTCCTATCATTATTAATAATAGTCATTGCATAATCAAAGTGTTTTAACATTACCCGAAAATATTTTGTATAATTTTCAAATATTTGAATGGTATTTGTTTTTAGAGGTAATATGTTTCATCAAATAAATGTCTGCTATTTCATTTGCATTTATTTCTTAAAAATGTTAAAAAATATCTATCCGTTTAACTAAATATCTAACAATATGATATGAATAAAATCGTCAACTTTAGCAATACATGACGGTAAAACTTACAGTATTACAAAATGAAATAGAATGAAAAAATCTCTAATAAATTTAATGACTAATTTATTCCGATTAAGCCGTATAAAAGTGTATTTTATTTTTCTCATTAAAGTCTTATTTTATTTTATTAAAATTGAATTATTTCAATTTAATCTTTGATAAATATTGAATCTAATTTAAGGTAAATTTTAAAGTTAATTTTTAATAAATGCTAAAGTATAAATAGAAAGCGAATTTAAAAGGTTTAATTTTATTTTGATCATTTTATTAATAAATGCTTTTACTATTATTGATTTTATTTTGTATTATTTTTGCTTTTTGAATAACATTTTTCCCTTAAATCTGCTATTTGGTCAAAATTAATGTGTATTACAGACCCACTTACATTTAAATTAATTTTGTTAAACCACGATTAATACTGAGTATTTGTAATTTTTGTGGTTTCAGATATTACTTCTGTTAGTTGCAGTTATTGTATCAGCTCAAGCAGTCCCACAAGGACAAGGAAAAGGAGGAGCTGGAGCACGTGGCCAAGCCGGTGGAAGAGCAAGTGTTGGTGCTAACTTTGAAGGAGGAATGGGAGGTGGAATGGGTGGTGTAGGAAAATGATGGATTATTGATTGCATTGGAAATAATGAATGCATTGGAAATAATGAAAAATAAATTAATGAATGAAATAAAGACTTGCATACTCAAATAGTTTTTTAAGTTGTATCATATTATCAAGCAATTTTAAATAAAAGCACATTTATTTATCACATATATACATTAAATTATAATTTATTTTCTAAAAATAGTTTTTTATCAACAAAATACTTTAATATTTCAAAGTTTTAATTTATATTCAAACTTGGGTGAGAATTTTAGTGGCTATTTTTTGCAGTAATGATTTTGTAATTTTGGGTGTATTTAAAAACAATTTTATTTTGGAAATAATAATTTTTATAGAATAAATTTTGCTATATATATAATTAATGCAATATGAAAAGTGAATTTTCATATTGTTTTAACTTTTTGAAAAAGTAAATTAATATTTTCTCTATACATCTGAAAACTATGTTTATAAGAGGTAGGTCTTGATTGTTTACAAATATTTTATTTTTTGTAATTGACTGTGACTGACAAAAATCAGAATTTACTTTTATTTGTAATAGTGCTTAATTCAGTATTTTATTACATTTATGCAGCATTTTATGACATTTAAGCACCTTAAAGTTGAGATTTTTGTGATATTTTAAGTGAAGTTTTGCATCACTCTAGTTATATTTATATTGATACCGAAGATTTTTAATATGGAATTTTACAAAAGATATACTCACAACTTTATACCTTTGAATACTTTGATGTGCATTATTGTCTTAGATTTTTGTTGGAGATGGCCTAAGGCATATTTAATACAAAAGAATATCTCTTAATTTTGAGATATGTTGAAATTAAAACTTAAACTTTCAATAAGCAACTTCTTTACTAATCATTTCCACCAGGAGAAGTATTTAACTATGGCTATAAACAAAGCATCTTATCAATAAGACTGCCTTTAACTTAGAAAAACCTCAATTATCTTGTTATCAGATCAGACAATTCAACATGGTCTTTTGATATTCAATAAAATAACAATGTGACATCAGTTTTTTTTTACGAAAAAATAACGATGAAATGAAAAATTCTCATGAAAGTAAAGGGGAAAGTTTTTAGAAAGTGCATCTTAGTTCTCTGCTATAATTATTAATAATTTTTCAAATCTTCTGAAAAATTGAAGAATTCAAAGAAAACTAGATCGGTAAAACATTTTATTTTCCTTACAAATTTTAAGAATACTTTGAATAAGTTAGAAAAACCTTAAGCAATTCATTTGCATAATTTTAAATAAATCATTTATATATTTTGTGATAAGTTTACAATAGTTTAGTTTCACCATCTTATGTAGATTCTTTAGATCAATTTCCCTTAGATAATTTTATAACGTACCTTAATTTATAATTACTCCTACAATTGAAAGGAAATTTGCACAACTTTTTTTTGAAAGTTATGAAATCAAGCATAATACCTAAACAATCTTGAAAATAATGAAGTTTTAATTTTGTGACAGTAACAGATAAAATATTATTGTTTTAAAAATAGGTAAAAATATACCCTTACACATTAAACAATAAAAAAGCGGGAAATTAATTAAAACTTATTGCAAAGTAGTCTGCACAGTTTAAAGAAAATTTCACCTCACATTTTGTGATTATTAATATTGATGACTTGATTAATTGTAAGAACTTCTTATAAAAAGGATTTTTCTTGATAAAGCGTTCTTAAAAACATACATAAGGATGTGTATAAATATAACATGTCCAAACACATTCGCATGATGTTAATTGAAACTATAAATAATAATATTTTATTTTTCAGTAAATTAATTTTAATAAACCTGACGAGAGATAATCATAATTTTAGGCATTTATAATCGGCACTTAATAATTTAAATAGAGCTTCTTTCAGCATACAATATTTATAATAAGTTGAACTTTTGATAAGTTAGGATTGGGTATTGATTAACATATTCTTTTATTATTAGTCTTTTTAAGAGAGCATTGATATTCTTGAAAAGGCTTGAATGTCCAATCAATAAAAGAGAGTACTGAACAATCATATATGTATATATGTATATATATATATATATGTATGTATGTATATATATATATGTATGTATATATATGTATGTATGTATATATATATATATGTATGTATATATATGTATGTATGTATATATATATATATATACATATATATATATATATATATATATATATATATATATATATATATATATATATATATATGTATATATACATATATATATATATATATATATATATATGTATATATATATATATATATATATATATATATATATATATATATATATATATATATATATATATAATAATCTAGATATTCCAGATTTTCTAGTGTGGAAGCATGTATTACAATTCATCGTAAAATATAAGGTTTATTCTTAAGAAAACTACAACATAAATAGTTTGTTTTAAAAACTATTTCTTAAACAAATAAGTTCAAGTTCTTAAATTTTTAAGGTAATTATATATTTAAATTTATCAAGTTAGTTTATAAAAATCATATTATGTATACTTTTGCATAATACTTTAGTTTGAAGTACTACTTTTCATAATACTTTAGTTTGAAATGTAATTAATTCAGTTATTCTTGTTAAAAAAACCTATAATTTTATCAAATTATATAATAAGTTTTAGTTAGATTAATTCATACTTTGCCTAATGTACTTAATTTTTAATACATTAATGTAAATTTCAGTATTGGAAGATGATAAAAACTTATACAACATTGGCATTCAGAATGAATCTAATATTCCACTAGAGAACTAGTTACAATATTTAACTTATCAGCCCTAAATCTTCTGATGTCATTCCCTTTCACATACAAAATATTGCAAATTTTGACAAAATAAAATCACACAAATCATATATATATATATATATATATATATATTATTCTTATATGAAATTTTGTTATCTCATTCTTATAACTTTGTTATTCTCTTATAATTCTCTGTTATTAAATTTTATATTAATGCTCTCGTAATAATTTTTAATTATTATCAAATACAGTGTTTTTGATTTTGAAATTACTAAGCAAAATATACAATTCCAAATATATCTTGATTTCAAATGATCGTATTATAGGAAAAAGTATTAAAATAATGCCAGTAATGAGATTAAAGATTTCTTTTGTGTTATTTCTATATCTATGTAAACTAGATTTTGTTAAAATTTTATCAGACATGAAATTGCATAACTTTTCTACACTTCATCTATCCCTTTTGAAAAAATAGCTAGTTTTCTTGTAAGTATAGCTAAGTATTTCTTGTAAGTATAGTACTAATATTTCAAATGATTGGGGTCCTACAATTTTTTGAATTTAAATAAATTAGCGTATGAATGGTTCAATATTATAAAATAAGTCTATATTTTATCCTTTTTTTCTCAGTATAATTAGCAACTCATCTTCATAATTTCAATTTGTATTTCATTAAGACTTTTCCAATTTCAAATCGAAAGTCAATTACACTTACTTTTTATAGTGATTACTTTTTTAAAATAAAAGGATTCCTATACTTACTGTATTTAAATTTAAAATATTTATAAAATGATGATTAATTTTATAAATTTATTTCTACTCTATGACAACGACGTTACAAAATCTGCTTAAGTGTACCTCAGCCAATTTTATTCTATATGTTTTATTCTATATGTATTTCATATGCTAAAAATTATTTACACCAAATTAAAAATTTAGACATTGGAATTATAGACTGATAGAATGTCTAAGATGAAGTTAACACAAATAATGTAAGAATGTTTAAAAATTATCACAGTAAACTCGGGTCGAATCTGAAAATTTCTTAAATGCAAGCATTTAGCATCATAATAGCTTTACATATCTCCACTGCTATTCAATTTAGGAATAATCGCATGCAGGTTTTTAAGAATATTTGTTCCCACTATTACAAATCATTTTTATTGTAAGAAAAAAAAAAGCTTTATTTATTTTTATAATTTTTTTAAACTAAATTGCAAATTATATTTTACATTACATTTTTCAAATTTACATTTTTCTTTAATATTTTACATTTTAACTTTTTAAAAATTCTAATTTAATAACTAAGCAAAGATAAATTGCATAACATTTTACAATATTACGAAGTGAAAATCAAAGTATAGAAATTCTAAAATTTATTTTGCAAAAATGATGTTAAGTATCAAGCACTTTTTAGGAAATGTACATTAAAATAAAGTTGATTATATTTTTTACAAAACTGTAAAATTATTTATGTAATTTTTAAATGTATTCCTTATGGTATTTTCTATTAAATTTAGATGATACTTGTAAGTTTTATTTTTTTGATGAAAATCTGTTTCTTTAATTTAAATCATATAATTCTAATATATAATATATATATATATATATTATATATATATATATATATATATATATATATATATATATATATATATATATATATATATATATATATATATATATATATATATATTATATATATATATATATATATATATATATATATATATATATATATATATATATATATATATATATTTTTAATATACGTACACTAGAAATTCATTACCTATTGTTATATTCACTTTTACTTTTAAGGTCATGCATACCAAGAACACTGCTCTCGTTGACTAATAGCTTAACTTAAATAAATTTTAGTTACTTTCTTTCTTCGTATGTTTTGATTTAAAAAACAAAAAAGTGGAGCAAGCAAATAACACAAAACCACACAACATATTGGAAAAAAACTAGTATATTAATAATTCATATAGTTAAATTCTTCTTTTACTATCTGCGATGTTAATATGCTAATTTTTTGAATAGAGATGTTTAGTTATGGTTAGGTTTATTGTTATAGATAACGTGAAAAAAAGCGAGCCGTTTTGTGACAAAAAATGACATAAAATACAACCAGCAAAATATGAAAAAATGCGTGCAAATTATTCAAATATTTGGTATAAAAGAATTAATACAGAGCTTCATTACACATTCAACAATTTTTATTGTTTAAATTCTTGTCATCTACTGTCGACTCAACAAGATTAGTTTCAAAATGAGGTTCTTTAAGAGTATGATTCTTTTTTAATAAAAAAGCAATATTAAAGTATATATTTTTCCTAATTAATGTGATTATATTTTACATAGATTAAATAATTCAAGTGTATATTTTTTTTTAAACTTTTAATTGTACAAATGTGTCTCCCCCGTGTGAGCATACAAAACGGCAAAAATATTTTCTGATGTTTGAAGCTGTATTTGTGAGTATGTCTTGAGGTATTTTTACTTGAAGGTACAGCTATCGAGTAAACTGAAACTTATGAAAATGCGAATAGTAAAAATATAAAAACTTGACAGAGAATTGAAAATCATTATTGTTTTAAACATCAATCTTGTTTTAGAAATCTATTGGGTTGGGTAAAGACTATTTCAGAGATTATAACTGAAATTATCATCAATTCTGAAGACCAGGAAAATTTTTTTGTTTAATTTGTTCCATAGTTTTCAGAGATCACTCAGAATTGTTAAAAGAAGGGGAAAAAAATTTGGATCCATAGGATCTAAGACCTTATATAAAAATATATAAGACCTTTATATATACACTACTTACCATTAAAATTGCTACACCAGGAAGAAATGCAGATAACAAAATGATATTTATTGGACAAATATATTATACTAGAAATAACTAGTGATTAAGTTTTCAAACAATATATATTTGGCTGGATAGATCCTGAGAAAACAGTACCCAGAACAACGACCTCTAGCAGTAATAACAGCAGTTATACGCCTGAGAATTGAGTCAAACAGAGATTCGATTGCATGTACAAGTACAGATGTCCATGCAGCTTCAAAACGATGCCACAGTTCCTCAACCGTAGTGACTGGCGTTTGGTGACGAGCCAGTTGCTCGGCAACCATTGACCAGACGTTTTCTATTGGTCAAAGATCTGGAGAACGTGCTGGCCAGGGCAACAGCCGAACATGTTCTGTATCAAGGAAGGTCCGTACAATATCGGCAACATACGGTTGGGCATTATCCTGCTGAAACGTAGGGTTTTGCAGGGTTCGAATAAAGGGTAGAGCCACGGGTCGTAACACACCAGAAATGTAACGTGCACTGTTCAAAGCACCGTAAATGCGAACAAGAGGTGACCGAGACGTGTATCCAATGGCACCCCATACCATCATGCCAGGTGATGGGCCAGTATGAAAATGACGAATGCACGCTGCCATCTTGCGTTCACCACGATGCCGCCAAACGCGGATGCGACCAACATGATGCTGTACACAGAACCTGGATTAATCTGAAAAGATGACGACTCACCATTCGTGCGACCAGGTTCGTCGTTGATCATCATTGAAGGTGCTCTTAGCATATATGACGTAGCGTCAAGGGAAGCCGCAGCCACTGTCTCTGAGCTGAGAGTCCATGCTGCTGCAAACGTCGTCGAACTGTTCGTGCAGACATTTGTTGTCTTCCAAACGACTCCCATTTCTTGACTCACGGCTCGTGACGTGGTAGCACGATCCATTACGTCCATGCAGATAATATGCCTGTCTTCTCGGCTGCTAGTGATAGGTGGCCGTTGAGATCCCGCATGGCGTTTCGTATTACCGTCCTGAACTCCATCGATTTCATATTCTGCTAACAGTCATTGGATCTCGATCGACGCCAGCAGCAATACTGCGATAAGGTAAACCGCAATCCCGATGCGCTACACTTCGACCTTTATCAAAGTCAGAAACGTGCTGGTACTCATTTCTCCTTCTTACACGAGGCATCATAACAACTTTTCACCAGGCAACAACGTTCAAATGCAATTTGTGTATGAGGAACCGGCTGAACAGTTTCCTCATTTAAACACAATGTAGATGTCGCTACTGGCGCTTGCTTTTTCTGAATGCGCTGATAAGCTAATCATTTGTATATCACAGCACCTTTTTCCTTTCGTCTAAATTTCACGTCTGTAGCATGTCGCCTTGTTTCACGACTGTAGCAACATTGTGTATATATATATGCGGCAAACTTGTCTAGTGGTTAGCGTGTCTGACTAAGGAATTGGGGAATAGGGAGGTCCTGGGTTCGAATCCTGGATAGGCATGGATGTACTTTTTCTCTCTGTGTGTGAATGAAGTATGAATGATGCCTACCCTGTAAACGGGTCCCCCTATGGCATGTGCGAGGGAACCATGGTGGCCTACCCCCTGTGGTGCACCCGGGGCAACGTCTCGGCGGCTAAGAGGTCGCTGTGTCTGGCCGGTTCCTTGGTATCAAGGAACAATAAATTATTAGACTATGTTGCAGTTGTAACTGTCTACAATCTGCAATGGGAAATATATATATATATTTTTTCTATCATCAATACATTAACACAACATATATTTTTTATAAAGAGAGATACTTTAATGAATAAAAAATATTCAATGGCTTTGCTAATATTTTTATAAAATCCTCAACATTTTAACGTTGTTGCACGAAGTATTCTTATATTTTTTGAATAATGTATTTTGAAAACATTGTAGTGGTATTACCTAGATACAAGTTCATTGCTTATAATATTATTGTAATCTAAGAATTATAGGTAAGAAATATTAAATATATTTTCCTGTTTGAATAATTATATTATTTTTTTGAATAACATCTTTGTATATATTCTTTCCTTTTTGGGTAATTATTATAGTATTTTTGAATTTTTTTCGAGGGATTTGGAAATAATGGAAGAGTATCTAACTTTGTCATACATTTATGGCACAATTTTATAATTTAACAATTATCATTGTATTTCTCATCAAAGGAATATATTTTAACAATCCTTACATACGAGCTACTTTCATTTGTTTGGCATTTAAATCTTTACAATTGTATTTTTGAATATAATTAAAAAATATATTTAAAAACGTATTATGAGTCTAAAAAATATAAATACTTTCATATATTTTTTTTACAAAAATTTTACCAACTATTGATCTGAATTGTTTAAATTTAATTTCTGATACCAATATTCATTTTGAGAAATAATGATATAAAATAGCATTTAACTAAATGTGAATATATTTATAATAATTACACCCTCACCTAATTAACTGTAAAGTTTAATATTTCATTTAAGATCATAAATGTAGGACTAATTACAAAATTAAATATGTTAAAACAAATGCGATTTTGTTTTTCTGACTTCAAGAACTTCAATAATGACTTCAAAGTTATTCATCACTTAAGAAATTATTTGTTTTTATTTAAAAGAGAAACTTTTATGAATAATTTTTAATTTATTACTTTTTTTAAAAAGTATCTCACTTTTATGAATACGTTTTAATCGAAACTTATACATAAAAGTTAAAAGATTTAACAATATGATTGTATTAAATGTGATTTTTGACACTTATAAGTTTGCGATTTCATTATAATTGGATGCGTTGATTCTAATATATATTAAACATAGGAAATTACGTACAAATCTGGTTCTTTTAGATCAATAATATTAAAAAAATATAAAGTTCTTTTTTAGACATTTTTTAATATGGCATTCATATATGATCAATAAGGTCATGAGAGAAAGAGTTGAGGTGCAGTTTCTGTTAATCCATTCACCTGAGCACCAAAAACCAGAGGTTTGTCTTGGCTCAGCAGCTTTTGCTAATCTGATAACTTGGAGTACCTTAACAAGATAAAATTGCCAAAACTAGAAGCTCCACTTTGCTTTTTAGTACTTTTGATCAATTTCTTTTTTTTTTATGCTAAACTTTTAGGGTACTCAAAATATTAAGCGTACCCACCACACAATTGTATTTCTGTTAAACCTCACAAAAGCGTTGCCTAAGTGAGGAAACACAAGTCACTAATTGAACATCACGATACTTTTGATATTTGAGGACACACCTTGGCATAATGTTTTGGATTTTCTTCATCATAGATCCACTCAACTAAAATTTAATAAAACGTTTTTCGACCACGTGGAATTTGGTCAAGGAGGCTCGTCTTCAGTTCAATGGTCTTCTCTTTATATTTAGCAGATTTAGACTCTTTATATTAGCAGATTTAGAGAAATTACCTGTCAGTGATGTCACTGATAATTAAATTATCACCAGGGAACTTGCCTGTTCACTGGTGATAATTTAATTGAAACAGAGAGGAATCTTAATTAGAGAGAGATGAAAAATCTTAGTGAAATGTCATATTTTTCATCAGAATCTCAACTCACTTTCAGTCTTTTGCAATGTCTATCGATACCTTTTTAACCACCAAAAAAAGTTAAACAATTACTTAACCAAAACTAACGATGAACGACCGAGGCCTAAATTATGAGTAGCATCCTAAATACCTAAGATGTATTTTAATTCTAGAATGGACAAGTAATAAGCATATTGTCTGAAAGAACATAAGAAGATTAAATATCCATAAATACATTGTGGTCAAAGTTTCGGGTGCCATTGTCGTTACTCTGGGAAATACATATATGATATTTGTTAGACCCATCTTTTAGTACTTTTTCCGGTATAGTGTTGCGTCACAGTCACCATCTTGGACAAATTAGAGAGATTCCAACTCAATGTTGCTAGAAGTATAACTGAAAGGACTTGAAATTAGTTCCTCTTAAGGAGCTGTCCTTCGATATCATAAACGAAATCCCTAATAAGGCCATAAAAATTAATAAGTACGGCAATAACCAAGATGATCGTGATGATAGGGGAAGTTACTTTGAGAAACCAGGAGATAATTTGTTCATATACCTCTGAAACCCTGATTTCTCATCAGTATTCAAAAGAGAATTAATTGCAATTGATCATGGCTTTGAAGCTATTCTCCATAAAACCTACTTTGGGAAATTCTTGATCTTTTCGGACAGTTCTTCTCTTCAACGCCTCCACAATTGTATCTTAGTTGGAGACAAAACAAAGATTTATATCCTTCTCAAACTGAAGCTTATTACAGAGTCTTATGATTTTCATTTTCAGTGGACCCCATTGCACTTTGACATAAATGGAAACCAGAGAGCGCATAGCTTGGCCAAAGATGGTTGCAGCCTTTCATAATTTTTATCTCCAATTTTCACCTTTTTAGAGCAACAATCTATCGTTAACGATTAATTTTCGAAAGAATGGAGGATAATTCTATCCTAGTTATATGTGGACAAAGAGCCTAGTAATTTGAAGACTGGCAAGCGGTCATACAAGAAGTCCCAAATTTTTCGAGGACAGAAAGATCTTTGTATCCTTCTCAAAATTTTAAACTATGAAATATTCTGATGAGCACATCCTGAAATGTTTGGGAGTCTCCAAAGAAGATATATATTCGTCACCTTTCTTATACTTGACTTTCTTAAGGTCAGCGTTCTGATGGACCTTGTCCGACTTTGTGGAGGATAAGTCACAACAAAACAACAATTCAAAGATTCTTTATCTGATAAATGAGATCAATTAGTCTTCGTAAAGAAAAGTTATGAACCAAAAGTTATGTAACACATAATTAAAATCCAGTTACTTGTGGTGTTAAGCACTTTAATTTCTTATGATACGAAAATGTTTGTAAATATTATGAGAAGAATGTTTGACTGTCTTGTATTTATCAATTGTGTTAAACATTCTTCATTTTTCATTATTTTTTAATTTAAAGAAAATTAATGATAAAAGTTTATGAAATGTTGTTATTTTATTTTTTGAAACAGATAAAATATTGCCATATTTTACAACTGAAAATTTTATATATATTGTAATTATTGATCGGAGTTTTCATTATTTGTTCATAAAATCTAAAATACATTGTTTTTCTGATGTGCTAATAATGTGCTTAACTGATATTTGATAACGTACAGTTATTTAATAATATATAATTACTTATTACAGGTACTTAATAATTAATAGATGTGGGTATGATTATGACAATACGGGTACTCGTATGACTATATTAAATAGCAATCAGTATTAAAAATGTTTGACAATATTGATTGTTAATTAATATTGTCAAACACAGATTGATTTTATCATAACAATAAATTATAAATTCCTTAAAAATAGATTTATAAATTATAAAATTGAAACTTATATTTACTATTAGAAAATACTAAACAATTATTTTTAATTTTATTTAAAAATTTTTTTAATTAAATTTAAGGACATGATTAAGAAACATGTTTGTACCGCTATTATTCGAAGATATTTATAATATAATAATATATAATAATTATCTTATCTTATATATATATATATATATATATATATATATAATAAAATTAAAATTATCTCTTTTTCAATACTTGCTTTACTTATTCTCGTGGACAAATGTCTATGCTTTACTTCTGACTCCCTGCGTCCTTACTTTTCTCATTACACATTTAAATAAAATATGCAAGTTAGAGTAAATTATCTTAATATTTTTTAAAAGAATTTGTTTAAAATTTTTGTAATCATTCCATACATGTTATTATTTAACTCAATAATAACATTCTTTAATTTTATTTTGTCCGTTATTAGATTTTATGCAGTTATTTTAAATTTGTTGTTACACGTGCTAATATATTATCGAAAAATTCTAGATAATTAAAAGCACACTTGAACATCACAAATATTTTATAACATTGAATTTTTAGAGTGTATTGAAAATATTTCTACATGACATACACGATGCTTCAATCGCTTAATATTATATTTTGAAAGATTCCCCTGTTTCAAAGATTTGATTTCTTTTTCATTTCTGAAATACATTATAAAGATACAATGTATTTGTTTTAAATAATTTTTTTTAAAAATATTTTGAGTTGAGTTACATTTTAGTTAACATTTTAGTCTGAATTAACAGCTGAAATGTTGGTTCGCAGGCCTCAGTTCAATAATAGATAGGTTTAACTTCTTGGCAGATTTTGATGTCTACAATGGTTTGGAGTTCATTTTAAATAATCGAGTATACTCTAAGTGTTCGGAAAATGTCAGATCAAATAACAATACAGTAGACGTTTGTTTTTACGAACCTCTAATTACAGAACACTCACGTTTTTACGAACTAGTGTCCAATTTCTACAAGGACCCAATAGACGAATAATGGTCTTAACTACCATTTTAGAACTAAATAAAACTAAATTAATAAATGGTAGTTTAGAAAAAAAATTTCAAAATTTTCTTGCTTAACTACCATTTTAGAAAGAAAATTTTGAAAATATCATTTTTGGAACTTATTGTTTCCGGAAAATATTTTTTTCTGTTTCTATTTTTTATGATATGATAATTTTTCTTTTTAATTTGTATTTCTTCTTCTCATAATGGCAGAAATCTTGATCCATTCTTGAACAACGAAGCGATTCGTGCAAACATTCCAGACACAATGGAAACAATAGTCGAAGACTCATGTCTATCAGATGTTATTTGATGCGAATGAACTATTACCAAATTCACCTCATGCCCTACACATTTATAAGGAGATGGATAGAGAGAAAAAATTCTCCTCTGGTATGTAAGAACATAGAATGGGTAAGAAATTCTTTAAAAGTTTGAGTTTTTTTATAGTTGGTTTCGTTTCAATAAAATAACTCAATTTATGAAGCGCTTGTTGAGAGAGAGGGAGGGAGAGCGAGACATCCAGTTCCCTTGAGGATTTGTCGCAGATAAATTATGTAGCAGTTGAAGAAATGAACGCGTGTGTTAATTAAAGTAAAAGAAAAGAAAATTCTAATAGTAGACGAAAAATTTTCGATAAAACAATGCAAACATATAAAACTGGAAAGAATAATCACTGGTCAATTTTAAAAACTAGGGAAAAAATTTCTCGAAAAAGAAAACAGTATCAGAAAAAATATTCCTTCTTGCAAATATGGTAAAACATCATAAACTGGAAAAAGATTTGCTTCTTTATTTGAAAAAAATGAGAGGAACATTTATTTGGATGGTATTGTCATTAAGTAAAAATCTAACACCTTGCCATGAAGCTGAACATAAGATTTCAGAGCACCAGACAGTTGAGTGCAAAACTTAAAAATTAGACAGGGTTTCAGCTTTAGAAAATTGTGTATAAAATTTCGGAATATAAATGGAAGCAAAGAGTTCTGAAACCACTATTATCTGAATACGACGCAAAAATAAGTTTTCAAAGCACGTAAAATATATTAATCCTTTTCCAAACATAGTTTTGAAATATTTCTGATTTTAAAAGAATTATTGAATTTTTATTATTTCATAAAATATTATGTGTTCTTTAGAAATACATTTCAATAATAATATAATTCGTTTCATAAATTAAAATATTAATTTTATCTTAAAACTTCTCTAATTTCTTATATGTTTTTTAAAAGTTAATATATGGAAGAAAGCTTTTACAGTCATTTAAAAACTCTCTCTCTCTCTCTCTCTGTCTGTTACATTATTTTTTACCTTCATTAGAAGGCAGCACTAATAATCAAAAATTTTGCAATTCGAAAGGAAAGAGGAAAATACATCAAATCCTGTCTTAAAAAGTAAAACAAATAAAAATATAGTAAGTAAAACTAGGTTTTCTTCGATTAATAATAAGTAATAAGCATACGAATATAAGCATAATTATACTATAACATATTTTTGAAGTAAATTTATAATTTTGCGAGCTAAATATTTTTTAATTTAAATTAACGCACGCGCGCGCGCGTACGTATCTTAGTAGTTAAAATTTAAAAGGCTCCAAATAGAAGCACTTTATTTGAGATACCCCTTTAAAAAGAGATTTAAGAAACTGATTATAAAAATTATTCAAAATATTTAAAAACTTGTACATTGAATATTTCATAGAATATCTTTTTCAAAATTTGCTTTTGATTTCTGTATTGCTTTCTACTTAAAATGAATTCCCAGTTTGTTTAACAAATATCTTATTAAGAGTTTTTACTTCAGTGGTTTTTTATTTTTTGTCATACTTTTTAAATTTTTATTCACCTTTCATCACAATAGAGTCAAATTTGACAGCTATTTGGAAAGGATGTTTGTCAGCCATCAGAAAACAGGTTTTCTCAATTTAGAAACTTTGTGAGTGAAAAAAATAACTATTATATTATTTGGAGGACTCCGTGATTGTAACTTGTTTTACTCTCGGTACCTTTACTTAGTTTTTACCAAATTACTTTCGTCACTCGCAGTAACCAATACTGTCTTCGACTTGGCTTGTAAGCATCAATTCGTAACTTTCCATCTACGAGCTATAAGCCTTAGCTCAGTAGATTGCCTTGGCTTTTCCTTGACTTTTTAGTTTTATGAACATAGCTAACTTTTTATTTCTTCAGGTTATATCACTCATTTACGGAAATTGTTGCAGCAATCGAACATTTATCTGATCAGAAGTCAAATACTTTTTGGGTAAAATTACTTTTTGTTTATAATAGAAATAATGCAAAACAGAAACTAAAAGGATTTTTTTTTGTTATTTAAAAATTTTAGCACTTATTTCTCAAGCTTATAATAATTTGAGTTCGTAACGATTAAAGTTTGTTGAATTAGATATGAAAAGATAAATAAAAACAATGATATAGAAATATTTATTTTTCTTATACTACACTAGTTAAGTTTAATATGCATTAGACTAATAACGCTTTCCTTATTCAATTTTCGTTTTCCTTTTTGAAGATATTGTGTTGAGTGAACCTTAAAGAGGGGCTACTTAAAAGAGCTTGGGAGAAGCTATTTCTCCCATGACGCTCTTAATGAAGGTTATGATACCTTAATGGATTTTTAACTACTTCCGAGTGCAGCTAATTACACCAAAATTATTTACCCAATAATAGGGGGGGGGAGTAGGAAACAGTTTGAAAACAGGAGCCTTTTTCAAAGCTTTGGTGCCTGAGGTTTTCAGCTTTGCTTCGAATCAGGAGAAATACCATATAGCGGCTAAGACTGAAAGATTCAGAAGACACTGTGGGAACAGTTTTGAGTGATGATCTAGGGTGTATGACTTATCAATGATACCTGAAAAAAACTACTTCCTGTCGTAGTTATAATACTCCAAAATAGTCATTACTCTCTTGAAAGGATAGGTTAGCATCCTCAAATTTCGAACACACTACGACGTCTGATGTCTTCACAGATTTTGCCGGTTGCCGTTCGAATAGTCTCAAGCCAGGAGTGACTGGTTTTTTGAGATTTAGTCGAGTGAGGAACAGCCTCTACTAATGAAATCCTGATTAATCTGTAATTTCAGTGAAACGTTTCTGGATTCGGCAAATTGATAGAAGACACTTCATAAGTAATTTGTATCTACATTGTAATTATTCATAGATTGTGAATGAATACTTAATCTAATTTCAACAATTAAAATGAGTCTGATTCCTTTACCTGCTTATATTAACTTTTGTTTCAGCTCTACCTGTCTCAGTACGCTAGAATATATATGTATGTGTATGCGTGTGTGTCTATATGCATATATAAAATTTAAACTGAATTATGTTTAGTAGGTTATAGTTTTTTTAATTCCAATTAGTATGATTGGTAAAATAATTATGTTTTTTCACTAAATAGAACTTTATCATATATTTGTCATATACTATTTTATTTTCATAAACTGATTATTATAATTAAAGGAATTATTATTATCTAATAAAAATATATACATTTTGCAATACATATCTAATTAGTAGAATTACAGTGCGTATTGAAATAATAAGGGATTCACCCACTTTTTCAAAATCTCGATTGTTAATTGAGAATAATGTTTTGTTAAAGAAAATTATACAATTATCGTTTTGATTATATAGCTTATCGTTTTGATAATCAAAACGACAATTATCGTTTTGATTATATTTCGTTTACCTTCTTGAAGATATTGTGTTGAGTGAACCTTAAAGAGGGGCTACTTAAAAGAGCTTGGGAGAAGCTAATTCTCCGGTGACGCTCTTAATGAAGGTTATGATACCTTAATGGATTTTTAACTACTTCCGTTGATACTAAGAAATTTATTAAGAATAAACAATTAGTGTTTGTTTCATCAAAATTTTCATCTGTGACTTTTTCAGAACGATGTGCAAACCTTCATAAAGCATTGCACAAAAATGTCGATTTTCACAATATTTACCCAAATAGTGCAATAGAAATTTATTATAAGATAATTCTGGATACGCTTGAGGAGGTATTTCGGAAGATTTGAGCAAGCGTTCTATTTTAAATGAAATGAACCACCATTATAGTCTTTCACTAATTGATGTAAGAAAATTTGTTTAAATATAAGAAAGTTGAGAGGAGAAATAACTGCAAAAATATTAGAGTCACTAGAATAATGTATCTAGGTGAAATATTGTTTAACTGTACGACAAACATAAATAATAGTTATTTCTATAAATAAATCAACGTATATGCACATAAGTATATAGTTATTCATTAGTAAAGTTGAAATAACAAAGATTTACACAAACTATTTGCAAAAACTTGCAGAAACTATGCTGAATAGGATTTATGAGTTCATTTTGAATAATAGTGAAAAAAATTGTTACCTATTTTCTAACATAATTTGATGCTTAGTTAAACAGACATACATTATAGAAATAGTTATTTTTCTTTATAAATTTTATGATTTGTATAGCATTTAAGCATTATTTTTTATCGTGGGAACTAATAAAACTCAACGTTCACACATATTTTTTAAAACATGATTTCTGTTTTTACCATATTACCTACCATTTTAACATAAAATGTATAATCAGTGGCTTGTTGTAATTAATTCTGAAATTTGAAAAAATATATCAGAAAAGTAAGAACAATTTATTAAAATTTTAAAATACCAGCCTCATTAAAAGAGAAAGAGTTTTAAGTACCTAAATTAAAAAAAATTAAAATTGATATCTTTTAAATGTATCGAATGAAATAGTTTAAATTTTTCATCTAGAGTGCTTGCTGGTTCAAAATAGATAGTATGGCTAGTTAATAAAATGTAATCACACGCATTGTTTTCTGTCTGACTTTCTAGACTCAATCCAGAAAACTTCTGGGTGTTCAGAAGCGAATCAATTGTCATAAATGAAGGATTAAAACCATCTTCCATGGCACTTGATCTATGACATTTGGATACGTATGGATAGTAGTAGTTCAATTCAATACCTACAGGACTGGAGTAGTGTGTGCGACTTTGTGGTCGTACATATTTTCACCAATCTTAAATATCTAGCAAAAGAGAGGGATGCCCCACTTTCAGTGGATTCACTCTCATGTTAACATCCAGGTCAACAAAGCTGCAGATTTCTTGGTCAAACGAGGTTGCTTCAAGTTGCACAACAGAGACTACATACTAACTTATAAAGAAATTTTCTCTATGAAGAAAAAAGAAGACAGATAAGTCTGGCTCACCCATCCTTGGTTCTGCAGGAAGATCCCAAGGGGTGCGTTAGAATCTGCGGGAGACAGACATGATCAAGCGGCTGTCTCAAGAATAATTGGTGAGCATCTGAAAAGCATGACATACGAATCTGAGCGCAAAATCTTTTCATTGTGCCTAAAATGAAACCTGAATCATGCTTCTCCCGATAACATACTGGATTGTTTAGGGTTTGATCTGACTGATATTTGCTCAAATCCACTACTGGTGCTCAATTTCGCAAGAGTTCATGGTGTCATGGATCTGATGTAACTGCCGCTAGATCGCTGAAGGATTGGAAACGACAACAACGCCTTTTACTTGGTATTTATTACTTAATCAACCACAATATGCAAGAAAAGTATCTGAGAAGAGGAAGTGAAATAGCTTCATACTTGGTAGTTTTCCCAACAAAGAAAATGAGTATATTATTTGTGTTTAAGGATACAAACTCAGTAACAGTGATTCGGACTTTTGTTTTGCCAATGACAATTTATTTTTTCTGATGTTACATTTGTTATTGTTGATAGATATCATTTTTAATAATTTCTATTGACATCATTTTTAATAATTTCTTCATTTTCTCAGATGTTTCAACTCTTCCTCCTCATGATCCAACTTCCCTGCCAATTCAAGCACTTGCTCCGCATTTGTTACAAATTTGTTTCAAGACTATGACGTTGGAAAATTTTTAGGTTCACTCAAATAAAAAACAGATGAAAATGTAGCAATTAATAGAGGTATAATCTAAAATTCAAAGAATTTTACATTTATTCTAAATATTTATTTCCATCAGTTACCACAATTTTTTTAAAGAATATTTAAGTCATAATATTTTAATTTAACTGTGTTGAAATGTTTATAATAAAATGTTTTTTTATAAAGAAATTTGAATTAAATGAATTAATTGTTTCAGACAAGCAAAAGAAATTTCATTCTTTTGCTTGTCTGAAACAGACTTATTCAAATATAAAAACTTTTACTTTTAATTACATAAAAATATTCCTCTCGACTGTATTAAAATTATCAGCCTTGATTTCAACAAATACATTAGTTGATTTCTAAATGTTTCAGAAAAAATATTTATAAACGAAGGAAGAACACAAAAACATATAAAAAAGGCAATAAATGAAAGCAAATTAGTAAGCGTTAGGTATTATTACTTAAAAAAGTTTTTCTAGAATGCTGTTTAAACTTAACTTACTATATATAAGCACTTAAATTGTCAAATGTAAATTTGTAATTGATTGCTCAAATAACTCTACATTCTGAAATACAAAGATTACAATTAAGCATTTGTTATAATTGCTTTAAAATTGTTATATTTGCTTTTACAAATAAGTAATGTAATTTACATGAGGTTTTGTGTGCAATGATGATTTTAAGCTAAGATATAAATATAATTCTCAAAATTAAAGGAAACGTTATGTTGTTTAAGAAAATTTGCCTTTTTTGCTAATCTTACAATGTATCCAAAATGTTTAATGTATGTTAAATAGTATATATTTCATTTTATAAAATATAACAAAACAATATATTCAAAACACATTCAATAATTCGATTTTATTAATACAATTTTATTTGTATGAGATAAAAAGCGAATTAAAAAAATTTCTAAAGCAATCATCAAGAAATCATTACATATGATATAACATATTCAAGTTAAGAGAAATTCAAAGTACTCTTGTATTATTTAAAATTTCTCTTAACTTGAATATGTTAAATCAAATTACATATTCAAGTCTGCAGGCGGATAGACTGGCAAAGGGCTGTTACCACTATAATCCTTCCGCTTCAACACTTACATTTTTAGTACATCAGTCCTCATCCCCCCTTCTGGTCCTGGATTTCCTTAAGGTCAGTGGTCTGATGAACCTTGTCTGACTTCGTCAGACATCTGGAGGATAAGCCACAACAACATATTCAAGTTGACGCTTTACAATAAACTTATCAAGATTCCTATTCTTGATAATCTGTTTCTTGAAAATGATTTGAATTAAAAAACTTTTTGCCAATTAACTTCTAAGCGAAAAATAAGATTTCGAGCAATTTTAATGTTTAAGAAGTAATTATTAGAAAAATCCATCTAATATCACATTTATTCATTTAATGAAATCTTATCCATTTTTCTATAATTCTAGAAATACAATGAAATTATTAGCATAGTAATTAATCTTATTCAAAATACTTGAAATAACTCGAATTTTAACTCAAATTTATAAATGTTAGAGTATTTTGAACTGTCATTTGACTGAAAACGTGATGCCTTGTATTCATTATCATCAATCTGCTATAAAAATTATAACAATCTTACTATAAAAAGAGATAAATTAAATTGTTTTAATAACTATAGCAAAAATTTGAAACCTTAAATAAATGAAAGATCTTTGTATTTTCAGAAGAAAAAAAAAAAGATTTATATGTAATATTCTACACTTGTTTTTTTATGGAATAAAAAGATAAACTCAATTTTTTTTAGTTACATTTTTTAAATGTTTGGTTTTAAACAACAATTTCTAAAATGTAAAATTATTTCTAAAATATATGTTCATTAATAAATTATTACAATTTTGTTTTTACAGAAAATGTGTGTGATTACAAAGTATAATACAAAATATTTATTGTCATCAAATTCATAATTTTACTCCCTATAGCTATAATTTTCCCTATATTAAAATTACATACAAGAGAGAATAGAAATAAATTATTATCCTTGTTTCTTGCAAAAGATGCTATTTCTGTTTCTTTCAATAGATTTAAAATAAATGGTAGATATAAATCAACATTTACCCATAACATGCTTAATGAATAAAATAATTTATTTTTCCATACCATTATTGAAATAGAAAAATATTAGTTCAAAATTGCAAATTCAGTATATTTATCGCGAAGCAAATTTACATAAATCAATTGGTAATGTGTTGAGATTATTAACTGGTAAAAAAAAATATTTTTCAGTGTATAAAAACGTATTGTATAGCAATCAGAAAATATAATTTCTTCTGTAGATGTACTTGCAGGCTTTGATGCATAAGATAATTTATGGAATGTCATTTTTACACCTATTTGATACCAATTAACTTCCTAAGACTGTTTTGAATTTTTAATATCCTTAGCATAAACTCTCTTTCGAAAGACTTGTCATAGATAGTAGGCTGCATTTATGTATCACAAGGGATGAAACTTGGAAAACGTCCAAGTACACACACGGACAATGTCCATGCAGAAAGCAGAAGCCCAACACCAATTATCTATTGTTGAATAGTAGCTATCATGAAGCCCCATATATGATATCAACATATTCACATGTAAATGAAAAATTAGATTTCTATTATATATATTAAAATATGAATTATGTGTCTAACTATTTAAAAGTATGATTCCTTAAAAGGCAAAGCTTTTTTTCACAGTTGAATTACAATGTTTAAATTCTTAAAATGTAAAAATGTACTCGCATAAAAATTTAAAATTTAGTTTATAAATTGCAATTGCTATATAACTCTCATTAAAAATTAAAAAAAAGTGCCTGTAAATATTTTTTCTTGACACTAAATTACTACGAAAAAATGATATGATAATCTTTAATACTTGTATACGGAAAAAAGAAAGTATCCTTATATGCTGCATCATATTTTTGTTAAAAAAATTAAATATGTCGTATGAAAGTTACTGAGAGTAAATAAATTTCTCAAATTACGATTCAACTATTTATTTTTGTAAGCAATTTTTTTATATTATATTTGGTATATGGCTATATGTTGGCCATTAATGTAATAGCAGTAACATATTACATAGCCTTCAGCGTTTTCTTTCTCCACCACCAATTCCAACTCCAACTCCAGCTCCAGCTTCCATGCTTCCACCAGCATTTGCTCCAGCACCTCCTTATGCACCGGCTTCCCCACCTCCTTGGGGAAGCGCTTCAATTGATACGACAGCAGCAACCAACAGGAGTAAAATCTAATTAAAATTATAAAAATCATAAAATTTGAAATACTTTCAATGCATTTACTCTTTTCTATTTAAGCACTAATTTTTCTAACATTTGCATACGTGATAATTTATGCAATGAAAAGTCAATATATAAGAAAATTAATATCAAAAATCATCACATTTCTTATACACACTAAATGGGAGAATATAAGTCTAGCAGCTTTAAAAGAAAATGTAGCAAAAAATAATCCATACTTTATTTATCACATTCATCTACTGATCTTATTTCTTTCCAAAATTGACGAATCTTAATTTTTCTATTATTTCACGCTATTTTTTTTTATTACATTGCAGTTGTTCAGGCTTTTAATTAGTCTTAAGTAATTTTTTCTTTTTTTTTAATTATTTCCTAGCATTTAAACATTTTTAAAAATTATGAATAATTAAAAAAATTTTATTGGATTTTTTAAATTAAATAGCAGCGAAAAAATAAAAAAGTGAGTTTCTTTTTAATACAAAAATTAAAAAGAAATTTCTTTAATTATCAGCTATTTATGAGCATGAAGCGAAAATAATATTTCAATATTTGCTTACACTGAATTACTAACTAACACACACACACACACACACACACACACACACACACACACACACACACACACACACACACACACACACACACACACACACACACACACACACACACACACACACACACACACACACACACACATCACTTTGTTGTGATAGCACATTGTATACAATTTTTAAATATTTTTATTTAGAAAATGTGTTAACACATTTAACTCCAATTTAGCATTTTCTACACAAAATACATTTGTATATTATTTGGTTATGAACTACAATGTAAAGAAAAATGGAGTTGTTATAGATTATTTAAACACTAAAAGCAAATTTTTTTCTCCAAAAATTTTACTAACTTTATTTGATATTGAAGCTTATGCTTTTGTTAGTGAACAATTATTAATTATTAAAATTTAAATATAAATTTTAAAATTGGAATATTTAAAATATTGGACAAAACTTGTACTTAGATCTAACTTAAAGTTTCAACCCTAAAAAAAGTTTTTATTAGTAACGTATTTTATTCTTTACCGTTATGTTTTAGAGTAGTTCTAATGTAAAATGCTGAAAAAGCTTTTCTTCCATAATTCACTGTTTAATTACAACAAAAGTAACACAACATCGCAAATGTTTGAAAAATAAGCTCTCAGAAGTATAATAAAATACTATTTTAATGAAAGTTTATATCATATTGAATTTGTAATATGTATATCTGACTAATTAAACAAAAAAGCAACAGAAATATTAATATCAATAAAATTATGAAGCAGACGTTTATATTCATAGAAAGCATTTGTATATTATACAATTCTTAGAAATTTATTTCAAAATACATATAAAAAATTTCAATGAGAATAAGAGAGTTCAATAATACTTACCATAAATTTCATTTTAATAGCTATTTTATGTAAAACGTAATGCAAATTTAACACTTTTTGAAAATGGTTTAAAATTCTTTTAACTGGATCCTTTTTATATACAAAATTAAAGTAGTGTTTGCGTGATATTTTTCTATCTTGATAATGCTTCCTCTTACCATCAGTCTGACTAATGATGTTTTACGCGATGTATTTTGTATTGTAACAAAGGAAGATACCTTTAACCTATGATTTTTATGATGAAATCATAAAATTTGAGGAAATGACAAGAGACACAAAAATACAAAACAAGATTCATGATAAAACTCAAAAACATGTTTACCTCTCAAAAATAAATGTCAATTTTAGAAATAGAAAATTTAATTCAAATAGAAAAGAGAAACTTTTTTGTTGAACAAATGTTTCTTCGAACTAGAAAAATTATTTTACTTCTAGTTTGAAAATAAAATTTAAAAATGTAAAAAGTTACTGCAAAGATTGTGCAGATAAATGTCTTAAGATCTGTAGAATACACTGTTTGACAGAAAAAATGTATAACATAAACGACAATAAGCATTTAATATATCAAATTGATATGCATAAAATATATCCTATAATATTTTCACTTTTAAAAATATTGTGATAGTTTAACTGATTAAATACAGATATTTATAGAGTTTATATGAGTTGAAAAACATTAAAGTTTTTTTGAAGAAATAAACAAAATCATCGTATGTATCAGTTTTATTTAGATTAAACCAGAACAAATGTTCTTTTCATGTCAGTTTAGCAATTATTAGATAGCAAAAACTCTTTTATTGAACTATAGAATACGTAATCTTTCATTAACTTGCACCTGAAAGTTATTAATAAAGACAGAAATATGAAAGAAAGTATAAATTATCTACTAACTTACAGATTTAGTTTTTTTTTTTTTTAATTTACTAAGTGTGAAGAAATAATGTTTCGAGATTTATTAAAAGTATTTAAATAACGTGGAAGACTTAAATTTTCTCTCATGATACAATGAAAAAATACTTTTTAATTGCAATTGCTGTGAGTCAAACCAATTTTAACCAAATATATAAAATTGATTTTAATGTAACTACCATTTATGATTGTCACAGCATATATCATAGCTTAGATGCCAGATCCAAAATATAAGAAATAATGTACTTAACAACTTATATAATAGTTTTAGCAATTTTTGTGTGATTTATTTGAAAAATGGAATGTGCTTGGAAAAAAGTCAAGGATGGAAATATTAGTGTGATCAATAAATATATTTCCGGTTGCTATTTTTTTACCCTTATATTATAAAAGTAAAAGCAAGTAAATCATAAATTAACTGAACAAAAATACAGAGCTCTCAATTTTTCTTTATTTTTGTAATTTAAAAAGTAATTACAAATCTAAAAAAATATGAACAAAAAATTAGAAATGTGTTTCTCAAGTTGCTTATGTTGCATTGTTTTTGTGCTTAAGTGTTTTGTTGTAAGTGTTTATGTAGTATTATTTTTGTGTTATTTCATATATTTATCACTAACCCTTAGAATACTATGAACTTCTTTTTAATCTACCTGAGACATGTAGTGACCCCAATGAGACTCTCTAGTTTATGTCAAAGAACCCATTCAAATTCAGGAATAGTAAGCTAAAAATTCTGGAGAATACAACAACTAATTATCTTTTCTTCGGATTTCAAATATAGTAATTTTATTTACCTTAAAAGATACTAACAAAAATTTCAAAAGAATTAAAGGCTTAACATATGTAAGCATTCATAGGAACTATCGGTATAGGTACAAGTATATTCGATAACTAACAAAGTGTGCATTTCCTTATGTACAAACACCACATCAACTTCTGATTAATTAAGTGGCGAATTAAAAATTTTAATTAAAATTAACTTAATTCCTTACTTGATATTTATGAGAAGTTGTTTACGCTGACTTATCCAACCAAAAACATTGTGTCAAATATTACAATAATCTAATACGCTTTATTGAAATTTCTCCAAAATGATTGTATAAAATCTTATTCTACTTAAATCAATTTAATTGTAAGAGAATTGACTACGTTAGAGATTTGACTATATTGATACAGAATAGCGAATAACCTGCTATTAACAAAGAACTATAATAAAGTGTTTGAGCTACATCTGTGTTTTTACTTAAAGAATTTTTCATATGATGTTTTTTAACCATACTAACTAGATACAAAAAAATAAAGAAAAAAACCTTAAATGGAATAGACGCTTAAATGCAAAACTTCAAATTTTTAGCTTCTGTCATTCAGTGTGAACAAGATCAAAAATAAATAAATGTATTCCAAACTTTTGAGTTTTGCCATCAAATTATGAAAAACGTACTGCCAAAGATTATAGAATAAGCATCGTTGATAAACATTTCATCAAGACTTATATATCAATATTTATAACCTCTTATCTTCTGAGGGATACATGTATATCTCGTAACACTATATTTGGTTATTCAAAATACTGTTTCGATCAAGATCTAGATATCGATGGTATGTGAAACGTTCGACACAGGTCTATTAATCCAGACTAGTTTAATAGACTTGTGTCAAACATTAGAATAAATTTTTCGTACTTAAATCTAAAATGGCACCATTGTGAGTGTCTATAATTTGTAGAAAAATAGTGATGTGCATTTAACAATCGCAATAAATGCGTCAAACTACAAGTAAAATATAACCTGCTGAACAAATATTAGTCCGAATCAAACTGGAAATATACCACCGTTCATGTTTTTTTTTGAGTTTGTTTTATATTAAAGTAATGGACAATCACTGTTTGCACTGCATGTAGCTCTGCAGAATAAGGGTGCGTTATAAGAGTTGCTATGAATAAGATTCAATCATTTTTGATGGTCATTTCTAGCTCAATATTGACATAAAATTGTTTCAGTGATTCTGTGCCCCTCTATGAATTAACAAAAGTCTGAAAAGAACTAATACCTATTTTAATCGAAATTCTTACCGATTTCATTGTCATGAGTTACATGAATGACTACCATGAAACATATAGTGATTATATTTTCTAAAAGTATTGTGTGTAACAAATATAAAATTCAGATGACGTTTTTGTCTTGAAGAGCAATTAATAGCTTGATCTGCATTTTTCATAGATAATTTAAACATTTCTTTAATTAAGAATAATAGTCACACGAATTAATGGTAAAACGGTAAAAATTTTCATATTCTTATTTTAGATATTTTTTTATTTCACCTGAATTGGGATCACCATATGATTATAGGAATTACTTTATGACGTTTCAGTAGGCAAAGGAACACATCAAATGACTCATGATCACTAAAAAATTTTATTCAATAACTATATGGCAATCACCATTGTTTCATTGTTTTATTTTTTAAATAACACACTTATTTACTGCTAGCCTTTTTTAAACAGGTTAAAATGATTGATTTATTGGTATTAATTTCAGTTTTTACTTTCTCGGGAACATTAAAATTAAATTTGTGCTTGCAGTGCCTTAGAATTCAGCGCCTACATCAGTAGAACTTATTTTTCAGCACTTGTTTCTGCTGCCTCATTAATACCAGAATCTGCAGCTGCACCTGCTTTAGAACCCATATCTGCGGTAGCATCAGGGCTTGTTCCAGCTTCTGCAAATGTATCATTGCTTGATTCTTTCAACAGTACTAGTTTCAGCAATTGTATTCCCTTCAGCACCGGCATTCGCTTCAGAGACAATTGCTGCTTGTTAACCTTATGGATTTGCTTTTCTTATTGTAGACTTATGGATTTACGTGCTGAATTTTATGATCTAATACAACAGCTTCAGTGCAGAAGAGCGATATCTAGAACGCATAACATGCATTATTTAATGTTACTAGTAGTTTATTTGGACGCTCGGTGGCTTAGAGGTAGTGTTTCATGATCCCAAGGCACAGGTTCTAGGTTCGATCCTCGGACTGGGGAAAAATCAACTCAGATTTTCAACCCTTCATTGTGTCGATAAACTGAGCACAAACATGCTTGGGAACTAAACACTAGGGATTTCGCATAATGCAAACCAATTATTTAGGACATTTGCTTCGCCTCCTAGGGCTTCTAGGTCAAGCAAACACAGATGAGCACTGTGGGTGGTGACCTATATGGGCTGTCGTGCCACAGAGTTTACTTTAATTGATCCTTTTTTAAATGAGAGCATTTGAAATCACATTTTTTGTAAAAATTTATATTAGTATAAAGGATGAGGTTTCACATATACTTTTTTTTACATCGACTGATAAATAAATTTAGAATTATAATAAATCTGAAAAATAATTGCTAATAGATTTACCCTGAATAAAATAGGTTTAAAGCAAAATGCATCCGTATTTGTTATCACCAGGACGGCTAAAACAATATTTGTATAATGAAATAATTATATAGAAGAAAACTTTTTCATTTTGGAAAAATATTTTATGCAATTTTAATTAAGATCTTTTTGAAAAATATAAGTTTATACTGACTTTTACTATCTTAGACACTGTTCAAAAACTACAAATTTTAAGAATACTTTTTTAAAAAACAAGTCAAGACACACACAGCAATTTAAAAATAAGGAATTAGAAGTTATACAAGACCATAGTGTATGAAATGTTCACAGTTTGTTAATTTCCAACAAAGTTTTATTTTAACTGAATGGTTCAGTATATGCAAGGCAATATTCAACAACATTAAATAAGTTATTAACTATTTTACTTATTCCGGAATTAGACTTATATCTACTATATTTATCGCCTATTATTTAATTTCTACAAATTTATCTATAGAATCTTTCTAAAAGATTAAATCTTAATAATTTAAACTAATCAATTCAATTAAAGTTTTCCAAAAACATAAATTAAAATTATAGTATATATACATTTATATAATATTTAGAATTTTTCCATTAGCACTATAAAGCACTCAAAATTTTGAAGTTTAAATAAAAAACACTGAAATTTTAATTACGTAAAAATATTACAATGCAAAATTTAAAATTTAGAAAGCTTTAAAATTAAATCTATTTGAAAATATTTTGATATTTTTTACAATTCACATTTTTTACTAAAGAGCAAGTCTAGCATTTTTAAAGTGATTTCATAAATGTTTAAGTAAAAAGTTAGTGTACACAATTCACCATTATCACTCTTAAGTATCATCTCATTAAAAATTTTAAATTATATTTAGCAATAATTAAACTCTAATGTTAGTTTGTAAAATGGAATGAAAAAATATTGTAAAAATATTGAATGATATATTTTGATAAGCATTATACTAAATTGTGAAGGCAGTCAGCAAAACATTTGTTAAATTGCTTTCATAATAAATAATGTATACTAACAAGAAATTTCATTTTAACTATTATGCTCTGAATTGAACAAATCTCAAGCTTTATTCATTCATATCTGAAATTTAGTATTGTGTGGTTTGCTTGCTAAATATTTTTTCTTTCACACAAATGTTTATTTATAAATTCAAAATGAAAATCCTTATTATATAAAATCTTACTGTTATTCATAAAAATTGCGAAATTTTGTGAACTGTATACTTAACTATTTGCTGCATCAACTAATTAAAATAATTAAGGAAAAAAAGAAGGTGTAAAGTAATTATGAAATATAACACTTGTCAGTAGAGAAAAATCTACATCAAGAAAAATCTACGATTATATTTTTTGTTTCAGTGTTTTTCATTTTACCGTATTTAAAAAAAATATTTGTAATTTTGTTAGTTTGATGTTGTTTTTAATATTTTGATTTTGTTGAAAGAATATTTTTAAAAATTTATTTTGAACCTTTTCTTCTAATTGTGTTTAACTGACATAATTTCTAAATATATTGTTGTTAAATATTTATAGCTTAAAGCTCTAATTTGAGAACTATAATATCCTATAATAATTTTCTTCTCAATAGAAAAGAGTAATCATAGTTACATAAGTTTCAATAAGGAATTTAATTTGAGAAGATGCGTTTTTCACATACTAGACTTCTTCCTACGAAGCTGTAATTTTCTATTTTAAAGTATAATCTGTCAGTTTTGATTGTTTTTTAAACCAATTTCATTTGTATTATTCAATTGTATACTAATGGCTAATTTAAAATCAATTTTGAAAATATAAAGTAAGTTAATTTTTTCCAATGATTTTTGTCTCATAATCTAATGAAGATACTTTAAACTGAGAATATTTAACAAAATAAATCAAAACTCCCCATGTAAATCATTTGAAGTCATAGAAAAACATTATCGTAAAAAATTGAAATTGGTTAGTAAATATAAATTATAAGCAGTTATTTCAAGATGTAAATTTAGATTGAGTTTTATTATTTTTATTAATTTATTTATAAATAAATGAAAATAATGAAATGCATCAAATTTTCACTAATCATCTATTATACATTAATGGCACCACATCGTACGAGTAAAATTACACTATTTTTAGTTGGTTATCAAATTAATAGTCAAAGATATAAAGAGTATGTATTTTAATGGGAGAAAAGTACTCTTAATCTTATCATTATCAATGTTATTACAAAATAATTATATAATTTTAATATTTGTCCGTGCACCTAGGGCTTATAATCATGAAATTTCTTTGCTAGAAAAGTATAAAAAAAAGCTCGATGAATATTAGAATAAATTCATTTAGAAATGGGTGATGTGCTTCAAAGGAAATTAAAGTTAATTTGCCTTAAGAGTTGGTAAAGCATATCATTTAAAATCTATGTTAATAAAATTTTACTTGGAAAGTTGTCAGAGAATATAGATATCTTTGTTGAAAGTTTTTTTTTTACTCACATGGATAAGTTTCTTTCTATTTATGTAGCATAAAATATATAAAAGAACGTTGACTGTTAAAGCAAACTGTAAACCTATCGAGTTATTACAAGTAAAAAAATTTAATTTTTATTAAAGGCATTTTAGCCCGTTCAGATAGAATTCATTTTTATAAAGTAAAAACTATTCATTTTATATATTTTAGTAACTTTATTTTTAGAATATAATAGCATACAGAGCCATGAATTTTTATGATATCAGGAAAATGAAAAAACATCAGCGATTTTTTCCCACGCATATCACTAACAATAATTAATATTAAAATAAATATATTCAAATATTTTTCAATAATGTAATAAAATTAAAGCACAGATAACAGTAGAAAAAATCATTTTATTTAAAATTTATATTTTTTTAAGAAAAGCAGTTTTATAATAAATACTTGACGTGAATTACATTATTTTAAAAGCCATATTTTTTTTTATTTCTTTTCAAAAGTAAATACAAAAAGCAAAATAATAATAAAAATAACACTTTGCATTTATAAAATATGTATATTTTAAGCAATATATTTATATTGCTTGTTATAAAGTAAATGTTAGGAATGCTTTCACAGTTTTACTATCACATTTAAAAACAAAATACACCATTTAATTATTTCATGAATTCATATTTTATTTTACTGTTTTTGTTATATTTTCTACACTAATGTATGGAGCTTCATTATTTTATATAATTGTCTTAGCAGCAAAAAAAGTCTCTACTCTATTGAATTCAATTACAATTATATTTTGCATTATTTCTTATAATATATATGTTTACAGATATGAATATATAATGAATTTCTATATAAAAATATAATAGAAAAAAATGCTTTTTTCATTTTTGATTATCAGTTTTTCAATATACAGTGACACTAAATTTTTTGTTATCATTTTAATTATATTAAAAATAACCTGTATAGTTTAGTGATATAATTTAAAGTAATATTTAATTTATATAATAGTATAAAATATATATCTTAATTTCCTATATCCACATTGCTTTTTTATGAAATTAAAAGCAACATTAAGCACTTATACCTCATTTGAAATGTTTTTCCAGAATTCTTTAACTATGCAATTTAAAGTATGAGAAAATTCAAATTTTGAAAACTGAAATAAATTTTGTTTTATAGCTTTCCATCTATTGTGAAAATGGTATCGGTATATAACGCGATTATTAACGATCTAGTTCAAATTATTCTTGCTATATTAAGCTTTAATATAATTTTAATTCAAGTGTATTTTAAAATATCCCAGTAATATTACGTAAAATACTTTTTTGGATTTAAATAAATTTTTTATATGACAAAAATAAGGCAGATAATTTGTAAATCATATATAAATTAATATGATAAGATAGTAAAGGTAAAATATCATATTTATTTTAAATTAAAATACTTTTTGATCAAATATATGAGAAGTACGCAGAATATTCATAAGTTTTTAATGTTTCACACTGGATTTCGATTGGGACTGCACAGTGACTGATCGGTAATTTTGAAAAGGGGGTTTTACGAGATGTATAGGACAATTATGTGGTCGGAATGTAAGGAATAGGCTTCTAATGTGCAATGAATGGAAAAGGAAATATTACAGCATTCCAACGATTGTCAACAAATATGCTTATTTTAATTTTTCCCGCATCATATTGTCCGTTACAAAAGATAACAGGAACATCAATAGTTTGTCTTTTTAAGATCATGTCGTTATAGTTAAGCAGATTATGTTAATAACATAGCAAGAAATTTGAGCTATTCCAGGGTAAATATATTTTCATCAATGAGTTTTACTCAATGACGATTTTCTTTCTAGTGTGAAATTTTATCGCTTATCGTCATAATTTTTGTTCAAATTTGGAGTCATTTTTCTCATTAAACAAAATAATTCCTTAACTATTCACAACATATTTGTCTGTAGATTGTGTTATTGGAAAGCTTTGATATCGAATCAAATAAAAAGTTTATACTTCATTGCTATCGATCTGTATTCATAGGCGTGTTTATTAAACGTTCCTATTAAAAAATTCAAACGGTCCCAAAATGTATATTTGTCTAAGATAGATATAACATTTTACTAATAGTCTTTATATAATTCTAAGGATTATTGCATGATTATATTTATAAAATATGATTCTTATTCTCCATTTACATTTATTTTAAGCTTGTCACATTCACAAGCTTTTTCATATTTATTAACATGGAATTATACTATGAAGAAAAACACATATAACTTAGTCAAATGAAAATCAGTGAAGTAATTGTTTGTTGAATGTATAGAAGACGTATAGAAAGAATGAAAACTTTGTAATTAATTTCATGACTTTTTTTAAAAGAAGATTGTTATTTATAAATTACAAAAAAAAATCGATATTTTTAAAATTATAGAATAAATTAACCAATTTAAATTCTTCATTTATTACACTTCTTAGTTTAAAGTATAAATCATGACAAAGAGTGTTGTAAATTCATATTTTTATTTTGCTAAGTAAAATATTATTTTTTACTCACAATGCATTTTTTATTTTTGATAAATGATATGTTAATGTAATAATATTGACATCATTTATCTATTAGTTTTATCGCTTTCCTCCACCCATTCCACCTCCTACTCCACCTCCCATTCCAAAACTTGCTGAGGCTCCGGCTCCTGCTTGTCCTCCAGCTCCGGCTCCGGCTTGTCCTCCAGCTTCTCCGCTTCCTTGCCCACCTCCTTGAGCTTGTGAAAGTGCTTCAATTGATACAGTGGTTGCAACTAAGAGAAATATAACCTGAAATTCGCAAACAAATATATTTTTATGTTAGCTATGTATCTTCAATTATCTTACAAGTGATTTTTCTGAAAAAAATATTTAATATAGTTTATCATGTGATGAGTTTTTTAATTATTGTTTTACTTTTAAATTAAAAATTTATAATAAATAATTAAATACATAAATTAATTAAAATAATTTATATTTCAAAAAGCATGTTTTAAATTGAGGTCTACTTAATATATTGATAATTAATGCCCTAAAAATTTCCTACGAGTTTATAAAACGTAGTAACAAACAATGGCTATAATTTGACTAGTTGGTTGAGGGAAAGAGAGAAACATAGAGAGAGAGAGAGAGAGAGAGAAAGTGAAAAAGAGAGAGAATGCGTATTTGCACCATAATAAATATTAACAAGGAAAGAAAAAAAGTGTAGATTTAAAACATGTAATTTATAAAAATAAATGATTTAATATTTTTAATCATTGCTTTAGAAAAATTAATTTTATAAATTTCGAAATTTTGAGGATATAGACTTTGAATAGCTAAAAGCAACTTCACAATCGATAGCACAAATATTTCCTCATAATTGATACCCCTGAAACTTAATTTAGGATTTGCTTAGTTGTTATAATACATTAATAACAATTATACTTAATAAACATTTATTTAAAATATTCGTCAGTTTATTTAATTACTAAATAAATCACTATTGTTTATATAGTGGTTCTTCATTAATGAATAATGTTCGAAATATTAATAAATCTGGAAAAAAAAAAGCTTTTTGAAAAAATTTTATACTTAAAGATGAAAAAGTTAAGATACGAGAAATGTCATTTCAGAAATAGTTCTTCTATCCTCCTTTTATATGTTAGAGATAAAAATGAAATTATAAGAAAATTATTTCAATTTCTTTCTTTCTTACATCAAAAAATTATATGTATATATATTTCATAACTTCAATTTTTTTCTCTTTAATACATTGTTATCATATTTGATTCAAATATATTGAAAATCTTGTATATTTAATGATATAAAAATTCAAATTTTTTTATTTTTAAATATATAAACAGAAAGTAAGATTTTAAGTTAAATTTGAGTCTTTACAAACAAATGGTCATTATAGTTGGTTGGGTTTCCTAGTGCAAGGTCTAAAAAGGGCAAGCTACATCAAATATTTTGTTTCAAAAAGTAATCTAATTTGATTTTGATAAAATGCAGAAAGCCCAAGCAGCAATAAAATCAAAATAAACACAAAAATTGTGTATGTAATAAATTTAAAATCCATTTTTTAAATCTAAAGATATAAATTTAATCTAAATAATATAAATTTAAAATGTAAAAAATAAAATTTATAAATAAATTGGAGAAAATCTATTGCTTTTAAAAATGCAAAAAGGTTTTTATCGAAAGAATCTTCCAATAAATCAAATAATGTTTAAATGTCTGTTTTAAAACATTGTAAACGTTCATTAGTAAAATCAGGACATGAAATTAAAAGGTGATAAATTATATAAAGTTCTCTCATCACACATTTCTCACCAAGGATTCAATTCATTTAGAAATAGATGCCTGTGTGTGAAACATGTGTTTTCGATACGAAGGCGAGTCAAACTGACTTCTGTACTTCGCAAATGTAAAACTAATAATGAAGTGAAATAAAAATGGTAACTTGTTGCCGACCTGCATGTTTCACAATTTTCCTGCCAAAGAGAGGATGTAAAACTTTTTATAACCTTTCTCACATCTGAGAGCAGGATCGATGGTAAGGCTGGATCTGCTGCAAAACGGTCTTTAGAAAAGAGCACAATAATTTTCCATTTATTTTTCATTAATCTATCCATTTTCTTTATTATTTTTATCGGTTTCTTTGCTTTTGAATTATAGAAAATTTTTTGATCCAATGGATCCATTTTATTTCTTAAAAAAACAAATTGTTATTTATTTTTGTTCAAAATTTATGTTCCTATATAAAATTCAATACAAACTTTTAAATATGGTATTTAAAATGGATGTTTTAGAAATAAATTTTATTATTTACTAAAATAATTTTTGATTTGTAATTCATTTCACACGTAAGTGGGTACGAGTTATAAATCACCGATTAATTAAATCAAGATTTTTGTAAACTTTTAAGCTTTGGATTTCAAATATAAGGGGGAAATTAAAAATCTTATATGAATCATATTCATTACATTTTTAATGAACTGAAGTGCTAATCTTTTGTACATATTTTCTTGTAATTCCTTTTTACATAATTATATCAAATAGTATTATACTTCTATCATATTTATCAAGTTAGTCAATTGAATTTTATAAAGACTTTTGTGATCTTATCCATTAATATCAAAAAACGAAAAAGCCATTATACATTTTATTGAAAGAAATAATTTTAAGTTATCTTAAATTTATACGTGTATAAAGCTAACTATAATAAATTGACATACATAAAGGTGTATTTAAAAACAGATTAAGGATCAGAAGAATTTTTCTACTCCAACATTTTGGCAGTTGTTTTAGTACAGTTCTATACATTGTAAAATACATTCGAAATTTTACATGAAAAAAATAATACAATTTCAAAGATTTGAATAGAGACACTTACCAAGAATTTCCATTTTGAATTTATAAAGAGAAAGTTCAAATAAATTTGAAACTTATGAAAAATAATATGAAGATTAAACAAAATGCACGCCTTTTTATATATAAAGTTAAAGGGGAATTTTGCGGGTAAATGTTTTTTCATTTTTCTTTACAATTTCTGCATAAATAAGCCTGGAAAATATTTTTTCTCTGCGGTTTTCTTTGTCTTATTGTAAAAAAGTATATTTCTTTGCTAATTTTTTTTTCAATACGACTAAATAATAAAAAAATTTAAAAACATAGTATAAAAATAAAACAAAATTGTGCCATAACGTGATATGGATTGCGCCTTTATAAGGAAAAGTATAGTTTTAGAAGCGTAAATACAAAAACTATTTATAATGAGTAAAATTTTTTTTTCCTATTTTCATTTTTGAGCAAATGGTTTTCCCAGCTGGAAATATCATTGAAACTTAATTTACTTCTACCTCAAATGACCAAGTTTTGAAACGCGATGAAAAATACTTGAAAATTAAACGCAATTTGAGCATCATTGTTCTAAAAACAAAATATTCTGCTTAACTGGAGTAAAAAGATATCAAATTAAAAGAAATTAGTATGAGATTTAAGACTCAAGATACATTAAAAATGCATCATGAAATTATTGAATCTGAAAAGTTTTGTAATAAGTCTCCAGTTACACACTGTTATCGATATAAAATAAAAATCTTTTATTTAGAGTCGCACATATAATATTATATTGATTTAAAAACAATATCAAAACTTCAATCAATTAATTAATTTTAGTTAATGTGTCTAACAAACTCCAAACAATAAGGTAATTTATAAATCTGATATTATTGTTTATCTAATCCTCAGTTAAGGCTGATTTCACAGAGATAAGATCTTAAAAAATTTAGATGTTCGTGACAAAAGTATGAGAAATATTTTGAGTATTGTGATTTGATTTTTATCTTATCATTAGAATATCAAGTTGTCTAAGTAAAATAAAAGTGTATTTGAGTATTTTAATTTTTTTATTTCAAACAAATTTAAAATAAATAAATTTTCTTTTTTGAGAAATTTTTTAATACAAAAAAATTATTACTTTTTGGTAGTTCAAATCTATTTTAATTAATTCAGAAAGTATTTTAATAGATAATCACATGATTAAATATTCGTAATACTTTTGAAACCGTTGTCTTTTTGGTAAATTTTTTGCAACGAAATAAATCAGTGGAGTTAGTATGATTTTACATGACCATTATACTTTTATCTAGTGTTTTTAAAGAACAAATAATTTTTTTAAATCACATTTTCACATTAGTGAAAATTTTTATCTAGTATTTTTAATTTTTTTATCTAGTATTTTTAAAGAACAAAGAATTTTTAAATCACATTTTCTACATTAGTGAAAATTTTTATCTAGTATTTTTAATTTTTTTATCTTTAGTATTTTGGGAAAAGAACAAAGATTTTTTTAAAATGATTTTAAAAGTACTTGATCAATGAAAATGTTCCAAATAATTGCAATTGAGTTAATAATTATAATAGGTAACTGATAGATCTTTAAATAAAATCTCATCTCCCATTTTGAATTTATAATGAGATATATATGTTCCCAAGTGCATATATGGATTTCACTCCAGATTTTCTAAAACATGAAATCATAAGATATTTTCAGGGATATTTTAACCTCAAATCTATTGATGTAATCAATGTTTTCAAAATCATTTTAAATGTTTTCTTTACTAATTTTAAAACTGACATTTTCTTGCTTTCAGTGTTGATGGTTACGGTTGTCATTACTGAGTGATTGTAATGAAAATATGTACATGAAATTTCAAGCTAAAATTTCGCTTCTAAGTCCACTTCCATTAATCTACATTCACATAGTCATAACTTCATCTATATTAAAATTATCGGAAATTCAGCTTTTAGAAATCATTTGACTTTCTCTGAAACTTGATACATGAGTTTTGTGGGGTGTGCACTGGAATGTCCAGTTACGATAATTCCTTTCGATGAATCCTTCAAGGATTTTTACTCAAGGTCAAATTTGCCGAAAGACAAAAATGACTATGGAAGGCCGATTTTCAATTCCTGACTATATATTGTTCATGCATTTGCAACTGTATGGCATATTTTAATATGAGAATCACAATAAAGAACAATGATAAAGTGAAGATAATTCACTTTTTAAAATTACATTATATATCTAAAAATATCTTCATAATTTAAAATAAGCTTCTTTTTAAGGAAATAATTTCAGTGAAGCTTTTTATTTTTGAATATTTATAAATACTTTTAGGTATTTACACTCAACAGACAGAAGAAATTTAATAATGCGGTAATTCAAGAAGTTTCATGTTCTAGATTTTTCTCATTTTGGTTTTTACTAATATTGATTTTTTTAAATAAGAGGCTATAAATATATTTTATGTTGAGTCGAACTTTTTTTCAATTAGGTTTCAACTGTTAAATAAATTTTATTAAAAACGTATACCTCATTTTAAATTATAGAACATGCAGTTTATACTAATATTTATATTATTGAAAGTCTGTTTTATTAAAAGTAACGTTTATTTTGTTATCTAAAATTAAATTTTATAAAAATATATAAAATGTTTTGACATTAAATTCCAACATCACAAGGCACAGAAAATTGTTACATGTGTCAAAAACAAAAAACTATTATAATATATAACATTTAGTAAACATAATTTATGAGATCTAGTTAAAAATTAAGAAACATTTTTTTATTTCTTATGACACTTATGTAAGCATGTAATAAAAATCATATAATAGGAATTGTAAAACAATTTATCATTCTTAAGGGTGGTTGTCATTTTAGAAAATTGTACTTCGAAATGAATGAAACTTAACTAGTAGAAAATAATCCTTTAATGAAAAACAAGAAATAAACTTTTTAGAAAACGAAAAGCGCAATATATTTTATTGTTCGATATTAATCTTAAAATATATGAAAGCAGAAATAAAAGTTATGTCTATAGAGAAATTCGATAAAATTCTGTTTCAAACTCTTTGTTGTTTCCAAACTGGTTGGTGAAAATTCTGTTTCAAACTGGGCTTTGATATGATAACTTTTGACTCTGGTGAAGGCCATTTTAAGGCCTTTTTATCACTTAGTGCGTATTGTCCCCGGGAAGATTTTCCATATATAGTGGATCGTGTGCACGTGCTCACAAGGAGGAAAGCTCTCAAGCGCTCACTCTATCAGACAAGCATGCTCATAAGGCTGGAGTGCAGCATTCATCTGCTCAGATCCAGCATTCAAAACGCTCGCTACGGTGATTGCTCTCAAAATATACTCAACTGAATAAGGATACAGATAGAAATTGCTGATCATTTAAATTGAACGAATCAAAAATATATATAGATAACATTCTTCTGTCAAACATGGGATTAGATTATAAAGGGATTATTTTAAAACACGTATCAAAGAGATAAGCGTCTTATATTATTAAAAAAAAACATTTTAAGTGTGTAATCAATAATAATTTCAAAATTTAGTAAATATTCACCTATTTCCTCTTTCTGTGTCCATAGATCTGACTTCAGTCTTGGTAATGTATGCGATAGTTTATCAAAACTATCAAATAATTTGCCAACTCTTTTCTATAAAAAAGCTGGTTTTTTAAAAAGAATTACTAGACGTTTGTATACTTGTATCTTAACTAAGCACCTTTTAAACATACAATAAAGTAGTCTCCCTCCATTAAATTTGTAAAATAAAAGGTTGCAAACTGTTTTTTTTTTTTTCGTAATGATAAACGATATTTCGATCTATATAACAAAATATAAAAGAATGCTAAGTGATAATAACATGTGAATTTGAAGCAATTTACTTCAATAACTATAAAGGAAATTAAAGATTTGTGTGTATCTGAGAAATAAAATACCGTTTCATTGTCTGCTACATGGAGTGACGTCAGTATAAAGATAAAATGGAAGTTGTGAAGTGTTTATTTGAATATGGATTCGAGTATACTTATATTAACAACATTGATGAAATGCTGACACATTGGATAATTGAGACAAAAATGTTAAGTTAGTTAGGTTTCAGAAATTCAAAGTTTCAAATAATAACCACTTGCATGTATTGTAAAAGAAATAAATATATCAATTCTGAAACAAATTCTATGTATTATCAATCAAAAATTATTTTGCCTCAAATCGCGTTAAATTCTAAAAAAATTTATTCTTTCTAAATATGTTATTTACAAATGCCGAATATTAGTCATAAGCCATTAGTTCACGGGCTCTGCAATACTTCTTTCAACAATGCCCTCATACTAGCAGAAAGAACCACACAATTATTTAAATGTTCAAAAGTCATTATCAAACGGTAGAGTCACACAAAGCAATAGTCTGGGGAAACTCACCACTCCAATCCTAAAGATTTGGTCCTGCAAACAATCATGTCCAGTTAGACCTTTATAAAGGGCCACTGCAGTCTTTCTTGGAAAATTGAAACAGCTCTTGCTCTCCCCAAAAATCTTATATCTCTTGTGCATCGCACGTTGAACCATATCTTACTTAAGAGACTTCTTGAGAGTCAGGTTGATGTCAATTTAGTTGAACGCAAATGAAAGAGGGTGATTCATGAGTTGATCTATCAAGGTTCTCTTTTAAGCCACTGAATCAGCCTTTTTCATTGCCCAAAATACCACAATGAGCAAGGATTCACTTAAAAGAAATTCTGTGTGCCAGAGCCTTAAGCAAAGGTCTACATTCTAAAATTCTTTTTGGAAACTATTTTGATTATTCAAAAGAGTTTGAAGCGCACTCTTAAAATCTGACAAAAATGACTGCTCTTTAAAAAAGTGACTGAGAATCGATAGCTGCTTGGATAGCCACTGTAATGGCTTCAATTTCAACATCAAAGGCTGTGGAAAGATGCCCATTGGTAACAAAAACTGAAAAAGCTTACAATGGATACCTGCTCCTGCACCATGTGTTCTTTCTAGCATAGAACCATCAGTGAAAACATGCAACCACTCATTTTCAGGATAGTGAACCTCACAGTCTCTATTATGAAAGATCTTACTTTTTAAATATGTTCTATTTAACTTTCAGAATATAGAGTTGGTTGGGATAGTATAAGCAATCATATTTAAGAATTATATATCCAGAAGAAATGTGAGATCAGAAATTCTAATGAGTTCAAATCTTTATTAACAAGTCGCCAAATGTAACACTAACAAAATACTGTTTTTTGGAACATCTAAAATAAGTTTTTATAAATTAGAACTAGGATACGCTTGCAATATTAAGAAAAAAGTCTATGGGAAATAAACATGTCTTAAAAAAGAGTTGTTAGATATTAGGACATTATCAGTAAATTTTATATTTTTAGAAGCCTAAAAATATCAAAACTTTGCGTTGTAAAAAATTATAATTTTGCAAATGTGCGGTTAGCATGACCAAATATTTATCAACAGAGTGTTTCTAGAAGCATGTTTAAGAAGTGAAAAATATGCACTGGAGCAATTTTTATTTTCCTTTCGCACTTTCAGTAAGGTAAAATGCATTAAGATATATTATTTTAAAAAAACATGCTTTAAATTTATAAAAATCTTTTGATGGATAATAATTATAAATTAAGGAAAAATCAAAATTTAAAAGATAATCGAAAAGTGAAGAAAACTTTCAATTTTTTCCTGGTATGTGCTTAATCTAATTTCTTAAAACATTTTACGATCATTTCTGTTATTTTCGAATACGTTATAGGATACAGGGTGATTCTAAATTGTTTTTACAAACTAAGAAAGGTGATAGTACCCATCTATACAAGCAATAATTACATACCAGCATAGGGTCGAATTCTACTCTGAGAGGCAGAAAAGAGGAAAGCAGAAACGTATCAAGAATGTATCACCAATTTACCCGTATGCCAATTTCCTCACAGAAAAAGCAGCATTTTGCTCTTATTTGTTACAGGAGAAAGCCAATCAGAGTAGGCGTTGTCTTTTAAAATGCAATCAACATGTTTGGCTCTGACAACAATGCCCACTGTGCAATTCCTCGTAGACAACAGCAGAAATTTTCCAGAACATCTTGGGCAGGTATCCTTGGTAATAACCAGGTAGGCCCTTACATCATGCCAGACCGTCTGACTGGCGCAACATGCTGCATCTTCTTGGAAATAAAGCTTCCCGGTTTATTGCTGGTCAGTTCCACTCTATCCTAAGAGATATGTGGTTGATGCACGATGGAGCCTGTTACCATTTTACATCACGGTTCAGTGTGTTTTGAATGCCAATTATCCCGCACGATGGACGCAGCGGACCTGTGTGCTTGGCCTCCTCTGTCCGGAACTCACAACCTGATGTGTTTTTCCTCCGGAGCTTATGAAATCTTTAGTATACGAGAGGCCTGTGGATTCAGCTGAAGATCTCGTGGCTAGAATCGTTGTTGCCAAGGCAAAAATTAATGCAGCCTCAGAAATCTTTAAGATAGTGGGCCAGTCCTTCCTTCTCCCGTGATAACTGTGCAACGACACAAATTGACGGCATTTTGAGCATTTGCTGTGAAGTTTTCTACCAAATGATAACTATGATTGTGAAACTTTTTGGTATTATCTATTCGCTTACCCAACACTGTTGTAAGTGTTAGGCAAGAACTGTCAGGTCGGAATACCTCTTTTCTGCCTCAGAGTGGAATGCGACCATATGCTGAAATGCAATTATTGCTTGCCTGGATGGGTAGGGATTACTCCTTAGTTTGTAAAACAATTTAGAGTCAGCCCTGTATATTCCTAAATCTTTTTTGGATAACCTATTGTAGTAGCAAAAGGAAAATATTTGTAATGATTGGTTGGAAATATTTGTGTTGTTCGAATAAAGTATACGGTTTTTCGTATATTTTTTACTGAGAAAGAAATTGCTTACTAAGAAAAATTTAAAAAGTATGAACTTGATTAGATTTTGTTTATGAAAAGAATCAAAAATATCTCCGAGGGAAAGACAATTGTGTATCGAATAACGTACAAAAATAACTAAATTTATAAAATAATCTTTATGGGTAAGATTGTACGATATAAAAAAAAAAAGCAGTCCAACTGATATGCGTGTATTTCTAAATTGAAATGCAATACTACTACAAAATATATGGAAATATTGCATTGAATGAACACGTTGAATTTTAAGTTATTTCATATAAATGGAATGAATATCTTTTAAACGATGTTTCATTTTAACAAAAGATCAAAACTATACCCTTATAATTTAATGAAAATTTTTAGGCGTGTGTTAAAAAATAGCAAATTTTTCAAATTAATTTCCTTTTCTATTAGACCTTTAATAAAATTGACATTTTAATAATCTCTATAAAACATATCAATACATATCACTTTTAAATTAACCATTGGATAGAATAAAATTTTTTCTCCGTTATTTCAATCCTATTATCCTTATCAGCAATATGTATATTTTAACAATATTGAAATACACACATGTCCATCAATTAAGAATAATCCGGAAGTACATGAAAATCAAAAGCGAAAAATTACAAGGCCCTTGGTGACGACAAGACAGCTGATCAAAAATGAAGGTGACCGTTGCCACGGCAGCATAGCCATGGCGCTCGGAGAGGATGTTGTACGGTAGTGGAACTATATCGCCAGCCTGGAATGCGGGCGTACGTACGGCAGCCGAGGAATTTCGAATCGCTTCAATCATCGCAAAGGATGTAGCAGCAATTCCAAAATGATAGAAATTTCATCAGACATCACGGTACAAGTCACCTCCTAGTCACAACACATAATTTACATGCCCTATCTGCCATTAGCGAATACGATGGATCGGTACAAAACTCGCAACCTTCTAATTGCGGCAATGAGCCCCTTCTCAACCATGCTTTGAAGTGCGTTCGGAGTGTTTACAAGTTCAAACTCAGTATGTGACAGAATTGAATTCTGATAAAATATTCTTCTCATTATACGAGGGTTACTCTGAAATTTTTGAGATACCCGTAGACGAGAATTTACAAAATGAAAATAATTGCTTTTAATTTTAAAAATACGAAGTATTTTAACACAGAAGACTATTTTTTACCGACTTACTTCAAATTCTTTAGCCTAGAATAAATTTTAAAAACAGAGGAGAGAATGGGAGTTGACGCGTAACATTTTCGCGCTTATGATTTTTACGATTTTTTAACCATGGATTAAATTAAGAAGAATGAGTTCAATGGTTGCAGTTAAAGTACTTCTTGGTGATGAATCTGTAGCTCAAAGCTATTGTATTCAGATGATTTAGGAATTTAGAAGAGGTCGCAATTTTCTTCAGAATGAAGGAACACGCAGGAAGGCCGCCGTCTGCAGTAATCCCGGATAATATGTTCGCCATATACGAAAAATGTTAATGGATGATAATCGCTGTACCTATCAAATGATACAGAAGGAACTTAACGTTGGATCCGCAGTTATACACACAAAATCATTCATGAAGAATTACATACGAAAAAGTAGTTTGCCGCTGGGTTCCCTGTAATTTAACTGAGCACCAAAAAGAGGAGCGTGTCAGAACTAGAAAAAGAAACTCTTAAATTGCTAAATGATGGTGGCTTTCTAAAATTGTAACAGGTGATGAAATGTACATACTGTTTTTTGACGTTCCAACACGTCACGAAAGCAAAGTATGGGTCTTTGAACATCCCACGCCGACAACGGTGAAAAAACAACGCGCACTGAAAAATTGATGTATGCTGCTTTTTCCAGAAGTACGTGGATTGGTCAAAGCCATCAAGTTGGAAGGACAGAAGACAAAAATAGCAAACTGGTATACCACCAAATACCTTCCAGAGCCCTTATAAGAGCTGAATGTTAGGGGACCACTCCTTCGCAATGATACGCATCTTCCCATACAGCCAGATTAACAGTCTAGTTTCTTAAGCAAAAACAACGAAGTGATTCTGGAACATCTGCCGTATCTACCTGATCTAGGTATTTGCGACTTTTGGCAATTCTTTAATCTAAAAAAGAACTTACGTGGATGTCATTTTTCTTTCAGAAGAAAAGATTGATGTGGGCTATAAATGCATTTTTTTCATCTATTCAAAGAAATGAATGGCCTGAGGCATTTAATCTGTGTAAAATCCGTCTACCGAAGTCCATTGATGCTGGAGTGAGATTACTTTGAACACACTTAAAATTTTTTGTAAGTATAACTTCAGAAACAGTTTTATCTCAAAATTTTTAGAATGACCCTCGTAATAGTTATCTCGAGATAAAATAGCGTGTCATTTTACCGAGAGAGAGTCGAGATATCTATTCAGTACAACACTGTTGTGATTACGACATTTCTCGAGTCTGTTAATCATTAGACGAGTATTGTACTGCCAATCACATAACATAGATTTTGTAAATAATACACAGTATGCTTTGTTTCTAGCGCTTTAAACTTCCTACTTTACTAAAGATCTTACATATATTGATATGAAAAAGGTATACATAGCGCCTTTAAAATAAGATATTTTTACATTTCTTTACCGAGAGAGATCTTGAAAATACTTGTATTTTTTTTTCACTTTAAATATTTATAATTAATTCCATAAGGTTGAGTTATTTTCTATGTGTCTTTTTTTTCATATAATCGCTATATTCAGAACATTAAACAACTTTCGAAGCTTATTATACCTGAAACTTATGAAATATGTGAAGTATTCTATTCAAAGTTAAAAGCGAACAATAGGTTTATTGCCTACTTTATCACAAAATAAAAACAATATTTTGTTAGCATTTTAGTATTTAAAAAAAAATTTTAAACAGGTGAAAAAAAATTCGAATTTTTAACAATTGCTCATTGTTTCCTTTATCATCATGAATTAGTTGAGTCAAATTCTGATGAGCTTCTGATTACTCGGCAAAATTGTTTTAACTGGAACATTTTTATTTTTAAGCACTTTTAGCTGTTGCTTTGACGACACATTATATTTAGCATTTTTAAGCTTTGGAACAGCAAATTTCACAATTAGGTTTGGAAAAAAAAACTAAGCTTGATTGACAAAATTTCTGAAGATGTTTTACTGAAATATTAATGAACATAACTAGCACTAATATACGATATGCTAACTCAGTGATACATTCTTGTAATAGAATTCTGTAATTCCTCCTCCCTTCTTCTAATTTTTATCAAGAATTTTCAATTTAGGCATTTGTGATACGGTTATCTTTTATTTAAAGGGTAGATTCTACAAATTGATGTATGGTGGTATATTAGCATTTCAAATCAGAGGATTTATAGTTTGTTTATAATTCAAATCAACAGGATATTTAATAAATAAGATTTGGAGTAATCTTCGTTTTCATTAAACCACATCACCACGAAGTCAAGTGTGATTTGGACCTTAATTCCGAAATCTTTCCGACAGGAGATAAAATGAATACAAACAGCTCTAAAATGAAACTTTTATTGGAAAGGAACACAATAAGAGTTTAATCAGCCTTCGCTTGGCGAGGTGCTTCGGTTTGAGGGAGACAGTTACGTGGGCTGTTGTGTCGATCGCCGAAGGATGTGCCAACAGGGTGGGCGCACACGTGTAACCGTTCTGACAGACATCGCCCTCCCCAGCAAGCTGCAGCGCTCTCTAGGACACTGAAAAAAGAAAATTTAATTTCGCTAATTGAGTAGAGATCTTTATTGGAACACCACTTTGTTGGTATTTGTTTACTCAATGCTTTTATTCGGAGAGATTTACTTGTAAGAACTGTAGAAGCTTCTGGTTTGGTTTGTTTGTCACTCAACGGTCATTTTTTTTTGGACAATAATGAAGGCTACTTAGACCGGGGACTTATGGTTTAAAGTGGATTCCAGCCATCCATGACCAAGGTGGGATTCGAACCCACGAACTGCTGAATCGAAGGCAAAAGCGCTAGCCATTCGGCTGCAGCTCGGCGTAGAAGTTTCTGGCATCGAGAAAAAAAATTTAGAGTTCAAGGTTAAAATAAGAGAAGGTCGATCATTTCTGATTGTTGGTTCGTGGAGAACCAGATCGATTTACGGAGTGGCAGCTCTCCAAGACCACGAATAAAAGAATCCGCTCAGTGGATCCTCACCAGTCTGAAAAATCGGCAGGTTGACCTGCCTCTTTGCCCTTTCAGTTTTATTTACATCAGACTCTGTTACTTTTTTAATTCCTCAGGGCTGAGCCACCCAGTATGAAACTCTTTTATTTAACTTCTCTTCTCTATACCAACAGTCAAATCGTCAATAATATATAAGTGTAGTATTGTTAAATTTTTTTCTTTACACAGCATAATAGCACATCAAATCATAAAAACATTGTGATATGCATCACATACCTATAAATTGACAGAATACAAATGATTACACAATTCTTGATTTAAAATGAAGCTTATACTCAAAGAATGTATTTGAAAATATCTATTCGAGTCTTTAAAACGAACGGCCTATTGTCCCTCCTCTCCATCTCAAGTTAAAACCAAACACAATCCCAAAATGTACAAAAAGAAAACTTTTAAGCAATTCCGACTTTCCTCTCAACTCACGTAGTTGTATCACACAACATACAAAAATGTATCTTGGAAATGGAAACTTTAAAAGATTTTGTATACCCACTTCTTTGTTATACCGAGAAGAACAAATTTTTGTTTCTAAAGAAATTACCAGCATTGTTAATTTTAAACTTATTAATTCAAATATTAATTTCTTCACGTTTTGATAAGAATAGGACACCTGTTATTTCAAATACGAATTTCATGCTTGGCAGTTTAAGTTTCATACTTTGTGTCAAAACGAATTATTAAAGCTAAATGTTTAATTTCAAAATGTTCTGAAAAAGTTTTAAAGTCAGTACTATGGTACTAAAGTCTAGTTGATCTAAGCAGAAATATAAAAATATAAGGTGTCTGTGCTTAAAACTTTTTAAATAATATCGTTTTAAAGTCTCTCACTTAATGGTAAAAACGGGGAATAATCGTTACCGCCATCGAATGCTGTCTGAAACTTCTGTTAAGTAGACTAATATGGATGTCTTCAAATGCCGCTGGCACAAACGGTATTTTACGATATATGAATGTTTGCTTAGATCTAGGTATTACTGTAATAAACTAATATGGTTATTTAAAAAAGAAAATATCATGTTATTTCTATCCTACTAAGCTTAAGACTTTTACACTCCAAAATTTCGACGATGTCTGCCAACATCTTGAACATGAAAATTGACACAGAAATATTTATCGCTAGCGGTTTCTTACTGGAAACGTTATTGATTGTAATAAATCAAAGCATTATCCTTCTTCGCGGTCGCGAATTATTTTTCTTCAATTCATTTATAATCCGAATTTAAAGTCTTCCTGGAAAACTCGTATTTATGAAAAATATAGCGCAGTTGATAAGAAAAGTCTAAAAACAAGAACTTTACTTTGAATAAAATCTAAAGTGAGAAGACAACGAACGGAAAATTTTCCTTAGTTTCACTAAAAAATTGTTTTACATGCATCGGTACTTTAGACTACAGTTTAAAGTGGATTCTGAAATAAAAGTGCAATGTACAGGAAGCAATAGACAAGCTGTTAAAACGATGTAATTAGCAATACATTGGTCAAAATTTCATTTCCATGAACTGCTATTGATACTCGAAGTATATTCTCTACGTTAATTTACGCTTCCATTCGGACATTATTATGCAACATGATACAAAGATTCTTATTAACATATAAGAGAGAATTTTTTCATGATGTCGACAGTAAATCCGGAACTAAAACCAAACGTTTCCTTTTTAAGCGTATGCTAAAAAGTAGTAATAACAATAAGTTTAAGGAAACTTACCTTTTTGCAAATGTCGCAGCAGTCGCATTCGTCCTTGAAGACTCCGCAACCGCAAAGAAACCGGCCTCGCATTCCTCAGCTTCACTTGACATGTCTCACAAACCCTCGGGGAGCAGCACCCCACGCTGGCGATGCTGAAATAAGACTGCATTATTTAGGAGGTACGGAAGTGTTACCTAAAAGCAGACTAAAATGACATTTCTCTATACATGAAACGTTTGCATCACAACAAATTTATTTCTTAAGTTGTAAAGAGGGAAGATTTTAGACGAAAAAGTGCAACAAAGATCGATCCGATATCTTGTTTTTCAAAATATTTACTTAAGGTAATCTACATGAATTTTTAATTGTTTGACGTATGTACTCTGCATGCATGGCTTTTTATGGATTAGGCAGTGATTCTCAGCTTTTTCGCTGCGCCACACTTTTAAAGAGACTCCAAAACGGTGTGTAGAGCATTACACAAAGGTAGTTTAAGTTCTGTTTATAACATACTGAGAAAAACAGTTAAACACAATCTCCTCTATACGAATTTGTAAAATTTGGCGGGCACACAAGAGGGACGAGACACAATGATTGCGGACCTTTGGACAAGAGTATTTCAACCCTTCAAGCTCACGAGTGCCTTCCCTGATAAAAAAAAAAAAAAAAAAAAAAAAAGAGAGATATTTCTTGGGGGGGAGGAGGGCGGGAGTCACCTTCTTTATAATTAAATTAAGGCAGACATAAAATATGTCGAACGCAAAATAAAAGAAAAGTTTTATTTCGTTATTATTAAATCTCATCTACTCAATCTCTTGATTATTGGACATCTGAATAAAAGTATTTCCAACTAATAAAATATTTCTTGCTCCATTTTATTTTTACTAGTTAAATATCAATCCTTTTATATTTTGTTCAATGAATTTATGATTTACAATTGACGTTCGATATGTTTAAATCTTACTATTGAAAACTTGAAACCTAGGTTTCGAAACCCTGATAAATTATGAATTGGAAATTAATGCAATGAAAGAAGTGCACGGAATATACACCAAGCATTTTTTTCATATATGTTAAACTGTAGAAATTTGTTTTCACTTTTAACACCAAAGAGTATACATTAACAAAACAGTTCAATAAATACCTTTTAAAAGTAATGCTTTGAACGAAAAGTTCTCGAGTAGATTCACTAAAAAGACTAATCGAAGGAGATTTACGACGTTTGAAAACGCTACACACAATTATGATGTTAAGTTCTGAAATATGGATTACCAATTTCCGTGTTTTAATGCACTTTCGAGGGATTATGTATTGGGAAAGGCGCAAACGCATTCACTAAGAAAATATTTAAAAATCGCCAAAAATGAATTTAACGTTTGAGGGAATGTAGTAAAAGGGTGTGAAAATGCATTACCATAATTATTCTTTCCCCTATCATTCGATAGCGCATTGAAAACAATTTTTCTTTTTTTAAAGAAAGAGGGAGACATCATATGTTTCCCCCTCCCCAAAATAACGGTACTATTGAGTGAAATGTTACACTGACTAAGATAACTATAAGCGCATGAACAAATCTTCAGGAGTTCAAATCGGCGTTTATACTTTAAAGTGAACTAAAAAAAGATTCGTCAGAAGATTTCCAAGGAGATTGAAGTCCACTAAGCGAAATCCTAACAGACAAGTCTTATTCATTTCCATGCAGCCCTTTCTTCAATTGAGACCAGAACAAGATTCACGGAGATACAAAAGAGAAATCGGGCCCAATTTCTCTGAAATATATTAATTTTATTTTTAAGAACAATGAACAATAATAAATGAAGAAGTCCAAAAGTGAGTATATTTTAAATTGCTTTATAGTATATTTTAAATTGCTTTAAAAATATTTTTAAAGTGTGCTTATTATAAAGCCTTTAAATTTGCACTCTTCAAATTCTTTAACTACTGTGGTTACTTAAGTTTATTATAAATTCAAAGTTAACCTTTGTAAATACAATCTTATCGAGAGAGCCAAAACTGTCTTAGTAAGTTTCTCGCCGTTTATAATGAAATGAAATTTTGTTAGTTCACGTTAGTATTTATAGCTAGCTTAGAATTTGTAAGAATTGTGATTTAAAGCAATTTTTTAAATATACTGTTAAAATTTATTAAAATTACTTTCCATTTTATTGTATGTATGAAAAGTTTGCAACTAAAGATCACACTTTTTAATGACAACTAACTTTTTACTTGGCTAAGCAAACTTCAATACTTGTTCTAGGACAGTCCTTTAAACAGTTTCAATCTAATTTTACAATTTATTACGAATTAATTCTTTGTTATGTGCAATAACTTTACACTTAAGAAAAATTCGTTCATCCAGTCAAGTGAAAGGAAGTGAAGTCAAAAGCACACTAAACCCTGCTACGATTAAAATGCTCAAATAAATGCGAGGTAACTAATTGAAATTCTCAGTAAATTAAAAAAATTGCCTTATTAAAAAAAAATTAAAAATCCACCATACGTCTATATCAAGAAAATTAATACTTCTCGATCAAAATCAAAAATTGTTCGCAAAATATTTTCAACGTATGCTTAAAAAAATGTAAACATTTTAAATTCCCCGTAATGTACGCAACGCTAAAATTACGCATTTATTTATTCCAATTATACAGGCGGTATCTGTAACTAGAAAATAACATTAAGCCAGCAGATATTTGAATTTTTTTTTTTTTTTTTTTTTTTTATTATCATCAATGAAAACATGAAATTTATCAAACTTTTCTTTAGTAAATATTTTAAACTCAGCTGTAGCCATTATTCTCTGTGAATCAAAATGTTTAGCTTTTCCAAAATTGAGATAAAAACGTGACAAATTCTCACCTAATGTTTAATCTTTGATATGAGGCAAGCTGCATAAAAATTGATAACATTAATCAAACCTCAATGCAAACATTTTGAACATCTTGAAATATTATTCCTTTAATTATGGACAACTAAATTAAAAACTGTAATATGATGCTCATAGTAATGCAGATTACGGTTACAAGAAATATTTATCAGCTGTGAAGTTTTAAATCAATATTACTAAATTCACTCATAAGACAGATCTGAGGTTTTGTTATGCCATATTCAAATAGTTGAACAACCCATTACAATGGGTAAAAAGTAGTCTAAATGCTTTAATAATTTAAAGATAAAATTTCGTGTATATAGGTTATGAAAAATTTTATAAAAATACTGGATTCTATATAAATTTACAGATCATAATAAAACGAATGCTCAAAAAGCTTCAATTATCACCAATTACATCTCCCCCCTTCTTTCTGCAAGCCTTGCATTTTTGCAAGAATTTGAGCATATACTATTTTTAAATAGAACTTCTAAATACGTATAATATATATAAAAAAAAAAAAATTCAGTTGCTCGATTGAGCTGGGAACTTAATATCTTAAAAATGTCTGTACTAAAAAGTTCAGATTTATGCAAAAACTTTTTTTGATCATAATATTCGCGGATATTTATGTAAAAAGTTTCATTTGTATTAACGATTCACTGCTCTTCAGAGTCTTGATCACTTGTTTAGAAAAAATAGAACCATAACAGTTCTAAATATTAAGAACATCCACATCTAAGACATTAGAGTTGCAAAAATCTTCAACCATTACAGTACATATAATTTCTTGAAAAATTAAATTAGGGGAGAATATTACCATAGCTTACAAATACGCATTTTAAATTTAGTTATAAACACGGTGCTGAATCTTAATCTGAACAGTTAAAAACTACAGTCGACTAAACAAGTTTAATTTTAGATGAACACGTTCTGAAAAGTTCTCATAAACTTAAACTTTAGTATTTATTCTAGGAAGACAAATTTTTAGATTCATGTTATTTGATCACTACAATAAAATTATTAAGAAATGAAGTGGTAGGAAATTTTTCCGGTCTGTAGATTTCTTTTCTAAAATTATTAGTTTTGATATAGTGTATTTTTATAAAAACATTAATGAATCAATAAGTTTAAAAAATTACATTCATTATTTAGTTAAAGCTAACATAGAGATGTTTTTGTAGATGAAGTTTTTGCTTAAAAAATTCAATTTTACGAAAAAATAAATAAATAAATTACATATGAAAAACAAATAATTTTATCA